>JAQZBX010053358.1:0-12286 GCA_029593785.1 Cabassous unicinctus | reverse complement strand
GCAGAATGCTAAAAACGGCCAACTCCACCCTTCTGGATCAGAACCCCAGCGTCCCCGGGCTGCTGGTAAATCAGGTTTACTCAGCAGATTCGCCTCTCCCCTCAGCCTGGTGCTGCTTCAAGCTGGCTTATCTGCTCCCCAAAGTTATGAGGGGGTCCAGGCAGCCAAATCAACAGCAAAAATATCCCCTCTCTGCTCTCTGTCAGAACTCTCCCTCTCTTGGAGAGTTCTCCCTCTCCCCAGCTCCGAGGGGCCCGGGGCTTATCCCTGGGCAGCTAGTCAAATGAACTCCCTCAGCAAATTCACCCCTCCCCTCCACTGGGTGCCGATTCACTGTGGCTGTTTTGTTCATCTAAGCTGCAAGGGGCTTCAGGCAGCCAAATCCCCAGAAAATAAAGCTCTCTTGCCAGAGCCCCCCCTCAGAGACCACCCCCTCCCACCGGGCCCTGTCACCCAGCTACCTGACAGGAGTCGTGGTTCCATCCGGCTTTTGTTTTTTTCCTCTAAGGGTGGGGGTCAGCCGACTATGTTAACCACCACAGGCAGGCTTAAAACTCATGAATCTCTACTGTTCAGTCCACGCCATCGATCTGCCCAGATAGATGTCCCAAGCTTCTCACTCCACACGCCCACAGCAAAGACCCCCAGGCAGGACCCCGTCCACAAACTGCCGTGCTCTGGGAGCTGTCCACGGGTGCCCTCCTAAGCTGACGCCATCTTGCCCTCCTATCACTAATATCATTCTTAATGCTAAAATCCAGGATGTTTTGACTGAAGATAAGCAGCAAGAGAAGGTGTCTGCCCTGGATACTTCTACTCAACATTGTACTAAATGTTATAATCCAGTGCAATTAGGCAAGAAAAATAAATACAATGAATACAGATTGGAAACCAAGGAATAAAATTTTTTTGTTTCAAAAATTTTATAATCTCATGTAGAGAAAATTCTGAGGAATCAAGAAAAGTCTATTAGAACTAATAAATGAGTTCAGCAAATTTGTAGGAAACAAGATCCATATAGAGAAATCTACTGTATTTCTATACACTGGCAATGATTATCCCTAATCATGCCATTATGAATTATGTCCCTGACATAAACAGCCAACATCCTTGGAGCTCATCTCTCTGAATTCCCGCAATCTTTATTCTTCAAATATTTGCCCACAAATCCTCTTCAGCAGCATCTCTCTTCTTACAAATATTTCTTACAAATATTTCTCAGCCATTTCTCTTCATTCACTCTAAGACACCTGTCAAAATTCTTTCAATCTCCTTTGGTTCATCTGTCTTAACCAGCTCTCCAAGTCATCTTTCATGTCTCCCTCTCAATTTACTGTTTTAATAGCTCAGTCACATCTGGAAAAATAAGAAAATAACCAACATGTGTAGTGGAAATGATAAGTCCTAAAGGGGCTACCTAAATATATGGAAGGATTTAATTGTCAGAGTGGAAGGTGTATTTTTATTTGGATGGACAGTTGGAATTTGATATATTAGGGAAATGTAACAGAGATGAAGAACTTTCCTGACAGTGAGAAAGCAGTTATAAAATCACATGATGACAGACTTTCCAGGGAGCTGCAATAATCCCCTGAGATCAGAGTGGAGATTGGGTGAAAGGGTTGTGGAGAAGAGGTCCAAAAGATAATAGGAGCAAGGACACAAGATTCAGAGGTCACAGCATGACTTATCTTTAAGCATGAGTTAATATGAAAAGAGTTGAGGGGGCTTTCAGCACAGCTGTGGAAAATGCTTATATGAAAGTAACCACTCTGGTTGCTCTGTTGAAAAGTATCTAAATTGAGGCAAGGACAGAGCACAAACACCATTTAGAAACTATTGCAGTAATGCATGAGAGAAATAGGGGTGGCTTGAAACATGGAAATGAGTGTGAAAATTATGTCCATCTGAGGTATATTTTGAAGGTCAGTGTGAAATGAGTGAGAGTTTGATTTTGGTTCTGAGCAACTGGAAAGATGCAATTGCAACAGTTGAAACAGGGAAGGCATAAGTAGATAAAGAAAATGTTTAAGACTATCAAATACAATTTAATCATTTTGCATTTTTTTATAATGCATATAACCATAATATAATTAAATATATAGTGATGGTTAATTTTACATGTCAACTTGGCTAGCTTTTGTTATCTAGTTCTTTGTCCAAACAATGTCCAAGTTGTTGCTGTGAAGGTACTTTGTATAAATAAATACAATAAACATTCAGTCAACTTTTAGTAAAGTTGGTTGTTCGTATCCAACCTTAAAGACTGGAAGGATTCAGTGGTGGTTCTTCCCACCAAATCTACTTTCATGTATTTGGCATATGCAGAAGGCAGATGTCTCATTGGGGATGACAGTGAAGTTTTATAAACTTATTCAGGTGGTGACTCCAACTGCAACTCCTAATCCATGTGTCATATTTGCTTGAGCAAATGGACAAATCACCTACTACCAGGTATGCAGCTATTGATCTTTTTTCCTTAATACCTACTAGTAAAGACAACAAGAATCAGTTTGCTTTCAGGTGGCAAAGCCAGGAATACAACTTCATCTTCCATGCCTATATCAACTCTCCACATTTTTCTCATAACCTAGTCCTTTGGTATCTTGATCACCATTCCTTCCAGAAGACAGCCTGGTGGTCCAATACACCAATCACGTTATGCCAACCAGGCTTAGTGAGCAAGAAGAAATACTTATTCTAGACTAGTTGGTGAGACACTTGTGTATCAGAGGGGTGCAAGTGAATATGAAAAAATTCAGACACTCGTCTATGTGGAATTTCTAGACATCCAGGGAAGTGAGGCTTGTAAAGACATGCCTTCTAAACTGAAGAATAAACTGATGCATTTGACAAGTCCTACAACCAAAACAGAGGCAGAAACACTTTGAATTTGGGAGTCAACATAATCCTCTTTTGAGTTTGTTCCTCTAGCCCTTTTGCTGAGTTACCCAAAATGCTGCTAGTTTTGTGTGGGGATCCAAACAAGAAAAGGCTCTTCCAAAGACACAGGCTTCCTTGCAAGCTGCTATTCCACTTAGTCCTTAGGATCCATCAGATCAATAGGATAGAAGTGCCAGTGCAAGAAAGAGATGCTGTTTGGAAACTTTGGAAGGCCTCTTTAAGTAAATCACATTGCAGATCCTTAGGATTGTGGAGCAATGATCTGCCTTCCTTTTGGGAAATAGATTTTTCATTGCCATTGGGTATTAATAGAAAACAAATTCCTAGCTGCATGCCACCATTATATCATGCATAATGAGCTGCCCATAATGAACTGGATACAACTACAGAATAGAATACTGAGCCTGGATTTTATACAGCTCTGTTTATATGCAGGCACCACCTGAATGTAGACAGCCTCAGCACTACAGCCCCTTTATGGCACATCCTAGGACAGTATAAATAGTAACACTCACTGCAGAGATAAATTCAAGCAGGTCATTTTCCCATTCATATTGCTGGGAAGGAGACATGGCAGAGGAGCATTTGCATGTGCATTCATGTGCTGTGACCAATGATTTGGCTGTATGCTTAGGTACCTGGAAGGAACTTTTGGAAAATTGATGACAAGAAGTTCTGTGAGAGAATATTGTAAATAGACACTAATAAATGGCCAAATAAAGATATGAGTGCCCCAAGTTAATGCTTACCCAAGAGTGATCTCAGCAGAGAAGCAATTTAAAAATAAAAAAATAAAAAGTATAGGGTGGCTCATTTTAGCTGAACACCAGTCAGCCTCTTTTACAACAACTAATTTCATTCCCCAATGGAGTCACAACGTGGCTAAGGTTTCAGCAATGGAAGATGTGCATGGGCTCAGCAACATGGACTATCACTCACCAAGCTTGACCTGGCTACAGGCATGTCTGGGGACCCAAACTGCCAGAATCTGGAACCAACACTCAGTCCTGATATGGCGTATATCATTGAGGTGATCAGTCCAGTGGCAAGCTGATTATACTGGGTCACTTACATATTGGAAGTGGAAATGTTTTCTTCTTACTTGAATAGACACTTATTCTGGACATGGATTTGCCATCCCTACATGCAATGCTTCTGTCAAAACTACCATCCATGTACTAATTTAATGTGTTATTCACCATCATGGGATTCCATTACATATTGCTTCTGATCAAGGAACTCACTTCATAGCAAAGAATTGCTGCAATGGACCCATGATCATGGAAGCAACTGGTCCTACCATGTTCTCCATCATCCTGAAGCAACTAGATTGTTAGGTCAATAGAATGGAATTTTGGTGACTCAGTTATGGTCTCCAAATACTTTGAAGGCCTGGGACAATCTTCTATTCTATGCTATATATACTTTAAATCAGCATCCAACATATGGCTCTGTTTCTCCCAGAGACAGGATTTGTGGGTCCTTGAATCAAATGGTGGAAAAAGGAGTGGCACTGCTCATTATTTCCACTAGTGATCTAATTCCAAAATATCTGCCTCATGTCCCTGTGACTTAGGCTCTTCTGGTCTGCCATTCTTAGTCCTAAAGGGAGGAGTGCTTCAAACAAGAGATACAAGATGATTCCATTGAACTGTTACGACTGCTATCCAGATACTTTTGACTCCTCATGCTTCTGAATCAACATCAAAGTAGGGAGTTAATCTATTACTCAGTTTGACTCATCTTGATTACCAAGTGGGCATTGGACTACTACTACACAATGGAGGTAATATAGGAAGTCACATAGGGTTCCTTAGTACTATCATGCCCTGTGAATAAAATCAATGGAAAACTACAAAAACCCATTTAAGGGGACTATTAATGGCATGTTCCACTAAGAAATGGTGATTTAGGTCACCCTAGCCAACAAATAACCACAGTAATCTGAAGAGCTTGCTGAGAGCAAAAGGAATATGGAATGGGTAGTGAAAGAAGGTAGTTATAAATATCAAGTAAAATCATATGACAAGTCTTAAAAATGAGCAATCCAATTGTTATGTGTAGCTCTTCTTTAATATATTATGTATATATTCATATATATTTTATTTTTGTTTCCTTGGCTTCCTTTTTCACATCATATAGCATAAGTTGTACTAACTTTTCATCACAGAATTTTAGTTAAAGGGCATCATGGATAATTGTGGTTATCACCCAAAATCTTGGATCCTCTTCTGGGGAAGGGGTTAGTGCATTGGTAATAAACTGTACACAAAAGAATTGAATCATGTGAAGAGGAAGTTTGATTTTGCTATTTTCTTATTTGGAGGTAAAGTATGTTTTAGGTAGATGCATATGGGTTCAGAATTGACAAAAGGAGGGCTGAAAATATTAATTTTAGGTGTCAACTTGGCTATGCTTTGATGCCCAGTTGTTTCTTCAAACACTGGCCTAGAGGTTGCTGTGGTCATACATTACAGAAGTGACTAGCATTTACTAACAGTTGATTTTAAGTTAAGGAGATTACCCTCACTTATGTGGGTGGATCTTGTCCAAATAGTTGACATCCATAAGGAAAATACTAACAAATAAATAAATAATGGTTTCCAGAAGAAGAGGAAATTCTTCCTCGTGCCCAATCTTTTAGACTGCTGACTTCCCTAAGGATTTTGGAATCAAGACTTCAATATCATTCTTGCCTGAATTCCTCTACTGTACAGAATTTAGCCTGTTCTATGGAATTTAAGATTGCCACCACAATCACTTATGCAACTTCCTTAAAATAAATCTCTTTTCTAAACATGTGCATATATTCTCTTCATTCTGTCTCACTAGTGATCTCTGATTAATAATCACTTCCATACATTATTATAATTATAGTCAATATTTGATGTTGACTTGCCTAACAATGAGATCTATATTTTAATCCATAGAGGATCTCCTCCTGCATGCAAACCCTCTTGTAGCTATGAGGTAACCTTCACCCCAAACCTCTGAAGTTCTTTCTTTTCCCACTTCATGACAGAAATATGGAGGGAATTATGGTTACTCATATAGAGTCAAAGCTACTTTGTCTCCTCCAATTCCATGTGGCCACACTTCCCTGTGAGCACTAAGAGATTCATGCATGTCACACTGAAGAATGTATTCAGTATGTATGACCAACAGTGATTTTCTATTTTTCTATTTATCTCAGCAGCAGGTGGTAATGGTTGGTCATTGGGGGGATTATATTCCCCCACTCATGCAGTCAGATGCTTCAGGTCTGAAGCTTAGGAACAAGAGTATTTCCTGACTCTAGGTGCTTCTGGGCAGGGATGGCTCTGATTGTTATGAAAGACATGACCTATGTTTCCAAAAGCAAAAACTCTACACCTCTAAGAAGACATACAAATGTCACTTCTCTCTTGCTGATCATGCGGTCACACTGAATTCCAATCGACCCTGTGAGGGAGAGAAACATGCAACTCCAGTAAGAACATTTCCTTCCATGAGGAATGAGGGATGTGCTTGTGGAAGTTCTGATTGGGATCTATTCACATAGAACCCATCTCCTTCAAGAACTATGATGATGCCATGGAGTTTCCCATTGACCTTTTATGCTTAATGTCTTGCCCAGAGTCAACTACAAGGACACTCCTGTAATCCCAAAGAAAATAACTGCCATTTTGTTGTTGTTGTTGTAAAAGGGACCATCAGTGAGGAAGGACCATGCTATTTTGAAGAAATTCTGATAGGAAAGATATAATCTAGCTGTCAAAAGTAGTGGGAATGCCCCCTAATTTTGTTTCCTCATTGTACATACTTTATATTGTTATTATTTCTCATTTATTCAGTCAAGATTGTGTGCCAAGTACTGAAAGAGAAATACATAAAACATGAATGTTTTTCTCATGGGGATCTTACAAAATGCATGCAGAGGAGAGACATGCAAAATCTTTTTGATTTATAGTTGGATAAAAAGACTACACATTTACTCACACATAATAAATTGCCTCAATATTAAATATTGTGAAAAAATAGAATGACTAATAAAACTTTAAGTTCAGGCTGCACTTCGCCGGCGTCGTTAGTCTGCACCCTCCGAAGTCCATCTTTCCTGTTAGGCGGCCAGGGCCGCGAGGGGAGACGACAGCCGGGGAGTATGGAAGCCGTGGCTTTAAAAGGCCGCCCGCACCCCGTTTTCCTCCCTCTGCCCCAGGCCTCGGCGCTCTCCTCGCCCGCGGCCCGGAAGGCCCTCCGTGCCGCACGGTGCTGCTGCGTGGGCAAAGCGCTGCAGATGCTGCCCCGCGCCAGGCCCACCGCCCGGGCCTCGCCCTACTTGGAAGCGCTGCTCAGCCCGGTCCGCCGACAGCCAGGAGACTCCGCCGCCGCCGGCGCCCTGGAGATCCAGCTCCCACCGCCCGCCCGGCCGCACTATGGCGAGGCGGTGGCCGAGTGCGAGGATGACCCCAACTTCGGGGTGGTGGAGGGCTTTTTCAACGCGGGCCGGCATCGTGAAGGACAAGCTGGTGGAGGACCTCAGGATTACCCGCGAGAGTGAGGAGCAGAAGCTGCATCGGGTGCGCGGGATCCTGCGGATCTCCGAACCCTGCAACTAGTGCTGAGCCTCTGCTTCCCCAGCCTGCGCCGACGAGGGCTCTTGGGAGGCCATCGAGGGCTACCGAGCCCAGCACAGCCGGCACTGCACGCCCAGCAAGGGAGGCATCCGATACAGCACAGGAGTGAGTGTGCAAGAAGTTAAAGCTTTGGTTTCTCTGAAGAGGAGTAAGTGTGCAGAGGTGAATGTGCCATTTGGGGCTGCTAAAGCTGGTGTTAAAATCAATCCCAAGGACTATAGTGGTAATGAATTGGAAGAGCACAAGGAGGTTCACCATGGCGTTGGCAAAGAAGCGCTTTATCGGTTCCAGCAACCACGTGCCCGCCCCGAAGTGAGCAATGGGGAGCGAGAGATATCTTGGATCACCGACATCTACGTCAGCACCACAGGGCATATGACATCAATGCGCACGCCTGCATCACCACCAAGCCCATCCTCATATTTAATCTACGAATCATGACAAAATAACTACCTTGATGCATGGAGAGAGCAAATAAGTTTAGTTTGTTAATTTTGTTTTTTTATTTGTTTGCTTTTATGGGTACTGGGGTCACAGGTGGATGGGATAGTGGTGGAATTAATCCAACCAACCAAACAGAAATTTGTCAATTTGTGCTATTATCCATCCAATAAAAGCTAGACTTCTATGGAGTTGCTTTACATTTTACTTGGAATTGATATTCCTCAAATTTAATCTATATAACAACCTAATAAACAGAGGCATAGGAATGAAAGTGCAATATAGCATTCACTTGCCTAACAGTCTACAGACTTTGGAGACATTCTCCAGGTTTTGCTTTTTCTTTTCATTTGGAAGGAGATATTTAAATCTTGTTAGTTCCTTGAAAAAAAGTTCTATTATTAAACATTAAGTAAAAGTTCTATTATTTAAAAGTTTAAAGTTCTATTGTTTACACCTTAAGTAAAAAAGTATGAAAATATCTCAAAAAATAAATTTATTTTTTAAAAATCACTTTTTTTAAATTACCAATTCACATGTATGCTAAGGAGTATGTTTACTTTATTGGCTTTTTGAACTATCCTGGTTGCACTAATATTTATTCACTGTTCAGGCTATTCTGTGCTCTCTCATAACAATTACATTACATCCTACTTTTACCAAGTACACATGAACCCTCTGTATTATAGAAAGGGGAATTAAGGTTTTGTGAGATTCTGCCATACATCCAAAGTCAACAAGCAGGCTTAGAACTTCAGAACTTATGTGTTTTTTCCTTCTATAAGTTGCCTTAGCAAATGGAGTTCTATATTTTCTCCTCATAAATGATTTGCTGGCTTCTTTTTTTTCCCCCTGGCATAACTATAAGGCCAAGTTAGAAAATATGTATTATTTATTGTTCTTTTCTGAATTCAGTGATACCAAAATGTAGAACTTTTTGTTTTATTCTATACATTCTATTGATTTAGGCTATCATTATACAAATTCAGTCACTTTGATTGAGCTTTCTGACTGAACTAATTCATGAAACTGACTAGTAATTAAATGGAAATAAAAAACTACCAGATAGTAATCAGCCAGTCAGTTATGATGGGGCAGAAAATCTTATCTTTCAGGAAAAACCTAAAGTTGAATTTTATGGAAAAGCAAAAACAATAAAAATGGGTTCCCCAGAAAGACTTATGCATAATATTTTGGAGCAGGGCTTTGTAGAGTAAGTCAGATGAGTCTTTGCCATTGTGCCTATCATAATAGGCAAATAAAATCTGGTGGTAATCATGTATTTATGTCATGGAATGTCATAGAATTTAAACTAGTACTAGAATATGGATAAATATATGCTCTGAATTCATTTGTATTCAGACAAAGAGAGATTATTTATGGAAATTAAATGGAAATTTTTTTCCTTTACTGGCTATGTTATTTTAGTTGAATTTATTCTTTTTCCCATTTTATAAATAATACAAAAAATGAAAATACATTTTTTTTTTTTAAAGATTTATTTATTTATTTATTTATCCCCCCCTTGCTGCTTGTGCTCGCCGTGTGTCTTCTCCGTGTCTGCTTATCTCCCCCTTGCTGTGAGGTCCCTCTGCATCAGCCCACTGCGCCACGCGGGCTGGGCTGGCCTGCCCTCATAAGGATGCCCTGGGAAGCAAACCCGGGGCCTCCCATATGGTAAACGGGAGCTCTATCGATTGAGCCACACCCGCTTCCCTGAAAATACATTTCTGAAACAAGGTTTCAAAGCCAAGACTTTCTGTCAATAATGAAAATATACCGGAATTCATTTCAGTGATAAAATGGACAACAGAGTTTAGTGTGTTTCTAAATATGCTTATAATTACTTTCTCATGCAATTGCATTAACTTATATTTAGTCCGCACTTAGGTGTTCAATTATGGTTTAAAAAATGCATTGCCATGATTAAATAAATTGACCCACCTATTTGTTCTTCTGATTTCCTATTAGTTCAGATTCATGTTTCTTTTGTGAAAGATTGTTCAACAAAGAGTTCAAAAACTGCCACTCATATTTGTTGAATAATGGTATATTGTCAACATCTGGATTTCTCTCAAATATTCCAGACTAGTTGTAAATACAAACTGTCAAAGGTATCTTTACCTACAGAAATAAAGAAAACTAATTTACATGAACATTTTCTTAACATAGAGCTTTCTGTTTAATCTTATTTTTCTCAGAAGCTTGAATATAGTCATGTGCATTTGAAAGTTTCAATTTATATATGAATACTATAATAACCATGTCCTTTATAGAAGAAAAGTTGAAAAAATACCTTTACAAAATGTGATTTCTTCTAACTTTAAGTAAGAAAAAAGAAAAAAGCCTGAAGAAAATAGGGCAGCTTGCCTTGGTAAGATAATGGTGTTAAATTTTATCTCAGAATGCATTCTCATTAACAGTCAGACATCTCTTCCTGAGTTGAATGTACCTCATTGTCCTTGACTGGCTTAGCCTTAAGACCAAAGAGTGGTATTGTTGAAGAACAACCTCATTTTCGTTGAAAGAATACATTTCTTCTTTAGGTAAGATCAAGATCATCTCTTGTTTTATTCTTACAATCAATAGGACATTCCTTCCTAACTTTCCACATTGCATTGACATTCTTCAAGACTTCCAAGACAGCTTAACTTTAGAAATACAAATATATAATTCCTTAAGAATTTTTCTACAGCTGAGTTTTTCTTTAATGACAATTTCTCAACTTAGTCTTTTCTTGAAATGAGTAGATAGAATTAGAATTTTTTAAAAAAGAAGACATGAAACTGAGTTTGAGCTGATCTGAGTGTTCCTAGGGTATTTTAAGACACTTGTGTAAAAGAAAAATTGTAGACATAAGGCTGATAACAAAAATGTTTTTAGAATGATTGTTTTCTTTGGATGTTTAGGGTGTACAAGGAGAAGAAGGATAAAGGTGCTAAGAGAGAGAACTTGGACGTTTAGAATTTATGAAGTTTCTACCCACTCAGCTCAAGTAACTGAGGCAATTAAGAACCTCAAACTTTTGCTAAAATACAAATTCTATAGATTTAAAAATGATTTAGGTTTTAGATTATCTAAGAAATTTTGTGCATTTCCCAAAGCTTTTAATGGTATATTTTATTGGTACAGAAAAGTTAAAATTGAAGGCATGTTTTATCAAAATATTTCACATTATTAAACTCTATTAATTTTAAGGCATTTCTCATGATTAAACTGGAAGAGTGAAGTGATGATGCCAGCTCATGGGTGAGATTCTTGGTTCATCAGGTAAAAGTATTACAGTTTATGCCTACTGGACATCCATATTCCTGAGACTTTCATTAAAAAAACAATGTCAGGTGTGTAGATGGAATTACTAACTCAACATTCAGGCCCTTTTGCTGAACTCTTACACTGTCATCATTCTATACAAAGGCTAGCAGTTCACCAGCACTGTGCTCATGGCTTGTAGTAGTAGTGGCATAAAAATGTTATATGGGGCAACATCAGGTGATTTTATCCGCCACTGACTGATATTTAAAATGGGGGAGAATTTAGAAGTTAAACATTCTCCTCTGTCCATCTTTGGATTACACTCTAGTCCATATTTTTTCCACTACTAGGATTTTTTTCTTATTTTCACTTGCTAATGATATTCTCAAATATTTTGAAATTAATCTTGACAGTGAAAGAACCAAAAATGTTAGAACACTTGCAAATCTCCTTGATGCTCTTGTTGCTGGGAGAATATAAGGTTGTGAGGCTTTTTATCTTGCATGTGTTGTAATTTGAATGCCTGTGAAAAGACACCTGACTCTTACAGAAAGCTGCTTTAACCAACTCTGAAAACTGAGAGGTAGCTGTGTCCCAAATGCACTGCCAACTAGGTAGTGCCTCTTGGTCAGTTAGGGGCCTTGGATTATTCTTCTGGATTTATCCATGCAGTTGTTGAATGGATGTTGCAGTACCTACTATGTACCAGTTTCAATGTGGTTTATAGATGAGAGGTAGA
The DNA here is from genome assembly GCA_029593785.1 of Cabassous unicinctus. NCBI lineage: Eukaryota > Metazoa > Chordata > Mammalia > Cingulata > Chlamyphoridae > Cabassous > Cabassous unicinctus. The sequence continues at coordinate 331 of JAQZBX010053358.1, read as the reverse complement.
AACAACTAAAACCAAAACAAATAATAAAATAATGTGAGTTTAACAATCACACAACTTTGGATTTTCAAGGAAAGTAGCTTATGACTATAGAACAGAACTTTTGCATTTATTCTTTCCTCATTGGAGTTAAAAAGGAAAGAAAGAGCTAGAGGATCAGGAGGAGGAGATAGAAAGGACAGGTGGTTGGTAAAACCAATGGAAATGGAAAAATACAGCACCAAGAGGGTCTGTGAGAAAGAAGAAGGGAACAGAGTATTTGAAGGAAATTCTGTTAGGCTAATTGAGTTAACTAGGTCCAGAAGTGTTTCAGACTGTTTCTTTTTTTTTTTTT
>JAQZBX010053357.1:0-18913 GCA_029593785.1 Cabassous unicinctus | reverse complement strand
TAAATTTTCAGTGGACTCATCATATTTCTTTAAAAGTATTAGTTTATTAGTCTATTTTTATTTGTACTACTGCTCATTTCATTAATTTGATTGACAGCACCATCTTATCATTCTATACTTGACTGCAAGGAGTTGCAGCATATCATCAGACATGGAAAACTTCACCATTTCACCATAACTCAATTTCTTGGAAGCTCCTGGTCTTCCAAGGTCTGCTTTTTTTAATGACTTATCTGACATAAGTGACTGGAAATCTTCTGTTATTGTCAGTGTAACTGACCTACAGCTGTACTCTCCAATGTGCTTCTTTATAGGTAATTTATGCCTAATAGAGCTTTGCTGAATTTCAGTTACTGTTTCCAAATTGACAGTGAATTCTCTGGCAGACAGTAAATTAATTTCTCTCTTAGTATGTGCTAGTAATATTTCCTGTTTATTTTGTTTGGGTACTCAGACCTTGTCGTACGCAGTACTATAAATGCCATGTTGCCATTTGCCACCCTCTGCAAAATGGGCTCACCATCACCCTGTGTCTGTGCACTCAGGTAGCTGGTGTTTCACTTGCAGGTGATCTCATCAATTCTGTTATCCATACTGGGACCATGCATTCTTATTTGGAATAATCCTAGTAAACATATGATATTTGATCACATTCCTCTAATGCCTAAAATATATCCTCATATTTTCAAATTTTGGAAAATTGAAGACTCCACTTTGCACCTTTTAAAAATGATTTGAATCTACCTGTCTTTTTTACAGATGTTCCCTAGGAAAATCATCACTGACAATTTTATATTCAGGTTTCACTCTTACAAAGGCCAAGGTTTACATTTCTAGAACTTCATATTCATTAATATGACATTTTTGTCACATTGTGATTTTGATGCACATTTCAATTTAAATTTTATGTAGATTTATTATCCATGATATTCCCCTCCAGATATTTGAATTTGTAGAACCCTTGGTTCCCAAAGCTATGGGTTGATAAAAATCTAGTACTGTTCTCTACCTTCATCTTTTTGACTTCTCCTAAAATTCGGTATTGAAATTCATGGGTTCTGATTTTCTGCATTGGTATTTCTGGGTGTGTATTTTTAACTTATGTGGCAGAATGAGGTAAGGTATGTCATATGTGGAATTTATTTATTTCCTGATATATATTTCCTATGATTAAAAAATAGTCAACAAAATGATTTTTACCACAGAAGGAGGGAAAACATTTCTTCCTACACACTTTCAACATTTTTCTTTATTTCTATATTATGAAAATGTTCTTCAAATATCTTCTAAGATTATAAGGATTCTATATAAGAGCTGTGTTAGGTTTCCAAAGGGCTACCAATGCAAAGTACTAGAAATGGGTTAGCTTTCATAATGGGGATTTTTTAAAGTAAAGATTACAGTTCTGAGGCCATAAAATGTCCAAATCAAAGCACTATCAGAGATGCTTTCTCACCAAAGTCAGCTACTGTTGATCCTAGCTTACTGCCATTTGGCAATCAGGAAAGATGGTCTGCCTGTCACTAGCTACTTTCTCCTTAAACTCAGCTGTGACCAATTAGTCATCTCTCCCCTGGCCTTGGCTCCTTGAGCCTCTTGGGTCTTCTCTCCTTGAGTTCAGCTGTGGGAAACCCTGGAATCCTTTCTCTCACATGGCTGAATCAAAACGGTAATTTTCTTTTTCTCCATGTGTTTCTCTCTCTCTGTGTGTCTCCATTTATATCAGACCCAGTAAGAAGGTAGAGACTCAAGCTGACTCACCCCTCAATGACATAGTCCAGTAAAAATGTCCCACATGTACAGGAATGGATTAGTTCAAAACTTTAATCTTTTTGAGATTCTTTTTGGAACTTCAAACAGTCACAGTAGCCATGAGTTTGTTGACATAAATACTGCTGGTACCTTCAAGAAGAGTTCAAGAATGACATTTTTAGTCATGTCATCGAGGGGGCAGCTACATCAGAAAATTTAGTAACCCATTGGCAGCAATATCCTTTAAGTCCTAGAAAATCTCTACATTTTCTTTCAGTAATAGGGCTAGGGAAACTCTGAATGGTTGTTAATCTACCTGGTGAGATGACTTACTTTCCTGGTGGGATCATGACCTAGCTAGTGGACCTGGGTCTAGCAACATTGTTATTTATTTTTAGAAGCTCTATATCATTTCATAGCCAAGGTTTTGCGGAAATAAAAAGAGTCCATTTGAAAAGAGATTGTATGAGGAGGCTTTAGGGAAGTCTTCTGACATCAAAGTCCAGATAAACTGAATTTTCTTACCATATGAAAGAGAAAAAGAATTGGAAGACCTGATGTTATGGAGTAATAAAAATTCCTGAGGATAGAGCTACAACTTTGAATGTGTTGAAATATGTGGTGCAGAAACCAAGGTACTATTTTGGTTGGGGACCACAGGGTAACATTGATACCCTTTAAAGTGTGTGGCTCTTAATTATTGTACAAATGATATCCACACCATCAGGAATTTTTATTGGGAGGATAACAGTTTTGATTGACAGATACATGCAATGAGTAACCCCTTTGTTTTGAAATCTTTAAGAGAGTTATAGTGCTTTAGGTGTTCAAGGAATATTGGATTAAAATAGGCAGAGGAATTTTTTTATGGTCAAGATTAACTTTTAAATATTCTCTAATATTTATTTTATTTTTACCCCATCTCTAGATGAAGTAGCCCAGAGAAAAAGAGGTACTTAGGAAAGTAATCAAAATGGATGCAATCTTAGAGGGTATAGATTGCGGTTTGTTGGGAAGTAGATCAGGTACCCCATAAAATATATTTTTCAGTCTTAATCTATATTCCAGTGGGTGGGAACCTATTTGCAAACAGAAACTTTGAAGATGATATTATTAGTTGAAGCATGGCAAAACCGAATGAAGGTGACCTTTAATTCAGTATGGCAGAAATCCTTAAGAGCAAAGGAAGTGACATGCAGAAATAAAGTTATAAGTCAGCAGAAACCAGAGACTCAGACACAGATAGAGAGAGATTGCCTTGTGACAGAGGATTTCCTGAGTGCTATAGACTCTTGAATAAAATAAACCCTGCCAAATTCCCAAAATGTGTCATTACTTAATGTTGTTTAAACCAATCAGTTTTTGTTATTTGTCATAGATGGCCTGGCAAACTGAGACAGGGACATAGAATGGCAAGGTAGTCAAGGAAAGCTACCAAAAGACGGTGAACTGGGCCATCAAAATCTGGAAAATCATGGAAAAGGGCTTTGATGTGCATATAATAATGCATTTCCACGGAGCCAAGCATTTCACACCTAATTGGTTAGTGGTGGTAGAAGAACTGAGAAGAAAGGCAAAATGAAAATTTGGAGTCTAAAGGATAGAGGCAAAGTAAAAGAGAAACAGAAAGTATTTGTTTCCTGAGTCTCAACACATATCTTTTTATTCTTCATAAGAAAGCTGCAGGGCAGGGGGAGGGCAAAGAAAGGACTTAACAAGGGAGGCTATTGCTCTAGTGTTTACTGAAAACATGCCTGGATGACCACACAGCATTTTGTCTCCTTGCTGAGCCAAAATCAATTGGGAAAGCTGGAGGGTGCCTTCCTCAGAGGGAAACCATTGTGTTTTTGATTGATATACCTGCTGGTTTGCTTATTTCCTGGTGTGAAGGAACAGGATGATTGTGAACCTACTGTGCACTTGGTTTGCAAAATAAGTATCCTTGCCTATAAGTATTGTATTTGTGGAAGACTTTTTGACCTCTCTGTTTAAAAATAGTGTCATAAGATTTTGGTGTGGAATTTTTTTCTGTTAATCATGATATACTCAAACTCGAGCTAAGTGTACATGTAGATAGCTATGGGATATCAAGATATTTTATGCTCCCAAGTTGTGTGATACGGGATCTCTAAAGAAATTAAACAAAAATTGTGGAAATTGCTATGGTGGTTTCTATGTCAATGCCTAAGATCAAATATTCCTTAAGGGACATTTCTAACAGGACCCTAAATTACAAACAGTTTTATCATGTGCTAAAATTTGGATAATTTCCAGACAATAAAAGGGGATAAAACACCAGGGAGAGGATATAAGACTTTTTTTTTTCCTATTTATAGCATTTTACCATAACTTGAGCAGAAGTTTCCTTTCAGTTCTTCATAAACCCTTATTTATGGTAGATCTTTTGAATTTGTAACACCAAGTAACTTGTAGTGCTACTCTACGTCAACATGGCTAGACCCTGTGGGAATCACTAGAATAGAATTTCATCTTAAAAGTTGAAGGTCTTCATGAAGGACATTCAAGGGTGGTTATAGCAGGTTACATGCATGATTTTCCTGAGGTTTCACTATCATTTAAACATAAACTTTGAAGATATAAATCACCTCATTCCCTGGTAAAGGAACCATGTTTTATCATGGTACATCAGATATATAGAGAAATGAAACAAAATGGGAGGGTTAAGTTATTGGAATTCTAAGAAGAACAGAACATTTTAGAGATTTCTGCTCTCAAAAAATTTGGAATTCCTAGTACCTAGCTCAATTATATATCACCATGATACATACCTACTCTTTGGGTATTAAGTGGTGGTAGCTTGATTAGATGCTAATATAACTCAGATAATTGTAAAACGTTATATTGAGTAAATAATTCTGAAAATATGTGAGATATCCAGCTTTTTGGCTAGATAACTATATAGTGATATATCCTAATGAAGCATGAGCTACACTGTTTGGCAAATGAGTTTATTGACTCCATGTTGGTGTTGGATTTGGATGCCTTAATGACCCAATGGTTGCTTCCCATTCATTGGAAAATCCTTGAACTTGTGCATGGCCATCAAGCATGTGATCACCTAAGTTCTTAACTGATTTCTTAGGCCTAGAATTGACAATAGTATGATCCTTCCTGCCAATCAAATTAAATGTTAACATCTGAATCTTCTCTTTCAAATACTTGGAGTTATTATATTATAACCTGGGTTGATATTTTATGGACTCTACATATAGACATCATACCAATCACTTAAAATGTAAAATTATTTATTATGATAAGTGTAAATGATGCAATAATTTGTGATGATTGTAACAATGGTAATTTATGCACACATATTCATTATGAATTATTAATAATAATGAGGGCATAGCAGTTGTAGATATTCTTTTCTATTACTTTATATGCTTATCTTTAAACAACTCAACAATAAAATCCTCTCTCAGATGGTCTATTTTTTTCTTCTTCTGTGCAATGATTTCTCCTTCTAGACTTATATCCTTTGCTTATACTGATCTCTAACAAGAATCACTGTTTTCCAAGTAGAATATTTACCTTCTTTCCTAATTGTGCTCATGTTCCATTGAGATCATGAGGCAGGGATGTAGGATTTTGAGGAATATTTTCTTCACTTTATCTCCATGTCTTTAAAAGCATTTCTTTGTGATCATTCTCAATATTACTCAGGATTCTGTCAACTAAACTTCTTTCCTCAGTAAGAAGGCTAAGCATCAGGAACTGTCCCAACCTAGAGTAGGAATTTACATTATGCTATAATAGTGATTTTTTTTAAACAATTTATTGAAGTATATCATTCATACATGAACATATATAAACTATAAGTGTTCAGTAAACAATGTGATCTTACAAAACAAACATGCATAACATCATACAGGGCTCCCACACATCACCCCACCACAAACACCCTACATTGTTGTGAAACATATGTTAACAAATCATGAAAGAACATCATCAGAGTATTACTACTAAGTTTAGTCTGAATCTGCCTCCCCTATACATTTTTTAAGAATTTATTTATTTATTTATTTACTTTTACCTCCCCCCCCATTTTTGCTGTTTTTGTGTCCATTCACTGGGCAACTCTCTTTGTCCATTTCCTGCCCTCTCTTCTCATCCTTCTCCTCCTGTCTTAACTGGGATTTGATCCTTGGAACCCCCGATGTGGGAAGAGGCGTCCTACTGCCCGTGCCACCTCAGTTCCTGTTTTTTTAGTGCATCTTGTCTTGGCTCGCCCCTGTGTCACTCTCCTGTTACATCATCATCCTGCTTCATGGCTCATGGGGCCTGGCGACTCACTCACATGCAGGGCCTGGCGGCTCACCTGTGGACGGGGCCTGATTGCTCACCCACTCACAGGGCCTGGAGGCTCACCCGTGTATGGGGCCTGGCGGCTCATCAGCTCATGGGGCCTGGTTTCTCACCCGTGCACGGGGCCTGGTGGCTCACCCACTCATGGGGCCTGGTGGCTCATCCCTGCATGGGGCCTGGTGACTCACCCATGCATGGGGCCTGGCGGCTCACCCGCTTGCAGGGCCTGGAGGCTCACCCGTGCATGGGGCCTGGCGGCTCACCCGCTCATGGGGCCTGGAGGCTCACCCATGAATGGGGCCTGGTGGCTCACTCGCTCATGGAGCCTGGAGGATACCTGTGCATGGGGCCTGGCGGCTCACCTGCACACGGGGCCTGGTGGCTGACACGCTTTCCATATTATTCTTTTTTTTTTTTTTTTTTAATTTTTACTGTGAGGTCCCGGGGGTTGAACCCAGATCCCTCTGCATGGGAGATGGATGTTCAACCACCTGAGCCACATCTGTCCCCCTGCTACCTCTCCCAAGGTCAACTAAAGATACACAAGATTACAGTTCTTACCAATACTGGATGGTCATATAATAAATCAGGCTTGGTTTATCACCAGCATTCTAAAAACCAGACCTAGGGAGAAAAACTAGGTCTGGGGACACATGCATGGTTTCTAATATAGCAAATGTTTAGCCTACCCTGATTATCACAAAATCAGGTCAGCGAGAATATTTGCACTATAAAAGTGATTTTTGTTCATTCTACTTTGTCACTTTTCAAACTTTTTGAGACACTTTTCTTTCATTTTTAATTCGATTCCTGTGAGGGGAACTCAATGACACTGTTTTATTTCAACTGTTGTACACACTATAAAAATATTAATTTAAACTTATGATGTATATACTCATACTATTTTGTACTGTTTTCCATAGCCTACTGATCCATTTATCATGACACAGGGCCTCTAAAATATCAATGAGCAAACACTAATGTACAAGCCATGCTTTTGGACTTGTGCTTCCTTACACTTTACAGCCCCCCAACTCGTTATACTTCAAAATTAGAAAGGCTGCCATCAATCTAATTTACCTCAACAGATTGGCCAAAATATCTGTGGGGAAAAAAGGCATTAAAAGAAGACAGCTTTTCTGGAGGCTGCAATTATTGGATTGATGCCCTGATTATGGTCGGAGATATAAGTATTGCAGTGTCTTTCAGAAAGGGATCACCACACACCACAGATAAGACTGATATACATTTCTTCATATGGCTTAGAATAAAAACACACCATTATAAAAATTAACCTTTTAAGATATGCTCAATGAAAAGAAATGAAGGTAATGTTTGGGAACTGAAAACTCATATTTTAATCCTCAGGTATGCCGTTTTTGATCTTTATGCTCTTTCCTTCTTGTGTTTGTACTTTAATTTTTACATGGAGTTACACCAAATTCTAATCTGATCAAGATATTGTGACAGTCTTAACTATTATTAGGATTTGTATGTTTCTACATATCCTAATTCTTTCATTGTGCTACATATTAATTAAGCTTTGAAAATCTATAATGATTTTATGAGATATAGATATCTATATGTGTCATACCAATTTATGGCAATATAACATTTACTCTGTATGACAAAGCTTTGGATGCTTTCCAATTTGTTTTGCAACATCATATTATCACTATATCCTTTGACTCCAAGAAGACAGCAGCGTATTAGCAGACATGGGCAACTGCACCATCTTCACAGAATTCCTCCTCATGGATATCTCAAGCTCCTGGGGATTCCAAGTCTTACAAGGTCTAATGTTCTTAGTGATCTATCTGGGAGCCCTGACTGGAAATCTTCTTACCATCACTGTTATTGTGACAGAACCACATCTTCACTTCCCAATGTCCTTTTGGTAGGTAATTTATCATTGATGGATTTTTGTTACATCTCAGTAACTGTTCCCAATTCAATTGTGAATTTCCTAATAGGCAGTAAATTAATTTTTCTCAAAAAATTTCCACTCAGGCATTCTTATTTCTCTTCTTTGGATCCACAGAGATTTTGTTCTTGTGGAAATGTCCTATGATCGTTATGTTGCCATTTGCCTCCCTCTGCATTTTGAGGTCACAATGACCCTGCATTTGTGCATACAGTTAGCAGGTGGCTCATGTCAGTGGGCTGGTCTAGTCTGCTATCCACACAGGTACCATATTCAGGCTTCCCTTCACAAAGTCAAATGTAATCCATCAATATTTCTGTGACATTCCTCAAGTCATGGAAATTTCATCTCAGGCTGTGTGTGCAGTTTTCTGAGTCTGTGGTACTTGCTGTAAGTTTTTGCCTTGTCTTAATAAGCTTTGCCATCTTATTCAACTCCTATGTTAACATCTTTTTAACTGTGCTCCATTTGTGTTCTGTGGAAGCCCAGAACAAAGCCTTATCAACATGCTCTCACCAAATAGCTACTATTATTTTATTTTATCATTTCTGGAATGTTTGCTTCTTTGAGCCCAATCTCAACTGAATCAACAATCCATTCCCCCCTCACATCCATGTTCTATACCACGGTGCCCCCCTTCATAAATCCCATTATCTTTAGCCTGTGGAACAGGGAGATTAAAAGGGCTTTGGGCAGAATGTTTAGTAGATCTTTCCAGTTCCCTTAAGGAGCTGATTTTTAAATGGGAAATAAAGTTTCAATAATAAATAAAAATAAAGTATATATTTTCTTAAAATTCAGATAAAATATTTATGTGACTTTTTAGAAACACAAGGAGACATTTAAATACATAGCAGAAATTAACCATTGAATAAAGATTTTCCTTGTATAAAATCAATTATTACTTCCTGTAACTACTCTTTTTAAAATGCTAAGTAGTAGAAGTTAAATATTGGATTTATGGTGTCATCTTAATATCCTCCTGTTGGTTTAATTGAAGAAAAATCTAGAGAGGTTTATCCTTTTCTCATGTTCACACTGCACTGGATAGAATGCTGGGATGAAACAATTCATTCTACCTGCACATAGATGCAGTAAGCTCTTCTCTGTTTCATCTTGCAAAATAAATTTTACATTTTCATGTTTATTCCTTGATATTTTATACATTGTATTCATGCTTGTATTCATGGCCTTTTATTTCAGGGTAACTTCTACATTATGTCTGTGAACATAAAATGTGTATTATCTTTAGATAATTGCATAGAGAAATACACGTATAAATAGATACCTGTTCATAACACTGTACAACATAAAATTTATATCAGGGTTGCCATTTATCAGAGAGATACCAGTGGGGAGAAAGAACACAGTCTGTGATCTTTGGCCTGGCAACTCTACAGAGAAAGAATAAAGTCAAAAATATGTAGAATACGTGTCATGAAGATTAAAATACGTGATAGCGTTTCAGTACTTTAAATATCATTCATTTAGCGTGACAAAGGATAGAACATGGTAATATGTTAACGCAAAATTCAGCCTGCACATGAGTTCATGGGATAACATGTGTGGGCAGAATTAAAGAGAATCTATAGATCTGGTGTACTTTGAGCTGGCGATGATCAATAATAGAAGGAAACACAGTGGTTACACATATTTCATGAGCCCTACATATGAGAAAACAGAATTTGCTCTCATTTACCTTAAAAACTGCTTCTAAAGGCACTGTTTTAGGCTTAATTCTCTGAACCATTATTTGGTATGATTTTTGCTGTATGTGAGTTTGTGTGTATGTATGGTTTTATTCATGATAAAAGGCTTTTGCTATCTCCATGATGTCGTTTATCTATATAACTTTCAACAATTCTAACTAATTATATTTGTATTGAAAAAAGTATAACAGTCATGGTTTGAAACACCAATTGGAGAAAAAAAAGGGCAATTTTATTTCAAATAAAATTGTGGTACAAGGCTTAATTCCTTGTACATGTATTTTATTAATTTAATAAATACTATTATGAAATAAACTCACTCAGAATTTTGTTTTACATTTTAAAAATTTTATTAGAGTATATCATTCATACATGAACATATATAAAAATAAATGTGTAGTAAAAGTTGTGAACTTACAAAACAAACATGCATAACATCATAGGGGTTCCATACATCACCCCTCCACCAACATCTTGCATTGTTGTGAAACATTTGTTACAACTTATGAAAGAATATGGTCAAAACTTTACTACCTACTATAGTCCATATCTTACATTTTGTGTGTTTTCCCCCCAACCCACCCTATTACCATATTTTAAAATATTTATTTTATTACAGAACTTGTGATCTTACAAAACAACCATGCACATGTGTAGAATTCCCATGCAAAGCACCCCTTCGCTAACACACCAGGCTATAGTGGAACATCACTCAGTAATTTTTGTTTGTTTATTTAACTCAAAGGATCAGTGAGAATTGTTAAAGTATAATTACGTTCTTGTTGTTATTCCATCTATTGCATTGTGTTCCATAGCACCCACCACATTAATTCATTCCCTAATGCATGGATACTTATTCTGTTAAAACTCTCACCTTAATAAATGGTTTTATTTGCAACATTGTATTTTTCCATTTATGATCTGATCTGGAACATATCAATATTATGCTTTCACTATGTCTTTGATATAGCATGGTAAAACCCAGCTTTCTATTATTGCCATTCTTATAGTTACAGAAGTGAATTTCATTTATGCCTGAGTTTTCATGTTTCATGTTCTTAATAAATTAGAATTTCTGATAATTAGTATCATTATGGGAATTATATTTTCAATATAGCATTTTATCCATCTTTTTGGGTTTTCTATCTATATTCCTTTGATTTGAAAGTGGTATTGTTAATATGTGTTAGCATATATTTATTTTGTTTCAAGTTGGAACAAGGGAAAACATCTATTATTCCTATCACCCATTAACTTTGTCTATTTTTCCTTCTTGGTAGAGATAATTTGTATGAAAAAGAAATTCTTTTGCCAATATTTTGTGGGTTTATATATTGTTCATGAAGATTATATTATACCAGTGCAAGTTTACTTTGGTTTCTCCTTTATCTATTAGTTTTGTGCTTTTACATCTTAAATTTAGGCTTTTATTTTATTTGTATTTCACCATTTTAAAGCACGAAAAAAAGGATATAGATGAAAGTATCCTTTGGGGAGCTACTGTTCCTGTTACCATCTACCAAGCAATCTACTTCTGTGTTGTTTGAGCAAACTTTATCAAGTATATAAATTACCTTGAGTACAAATACCTATTTCTGAGCACTATATTCTGTTCTTTTAACACATTTATTCCTGCAGCAGCACTATACTGAATTGTTTATTAAGTACTTGGTTCTGTTAATATATGTTATTTTATTGACCTTCTCTTCAAAAGATAATATACCAAGTCTATATGGTATTTAAATATATAAACTACCAGTCAAAAAAGCAAGAGAATTGTAGAAAAAACAAACAACTCTTAAAGGATATTCTCCATTCATAATTGAACAAATTTTACATTAAATATAAATTTCAGCTCAAAAATAATCTTACATTAATTGGTACTCAATCTGAAATGTTGTTAAATTTCTGAAGAACTGACAATCACATTCTAAAATTAACATGTAACCATATAATGGGTTGAAAAGAAGAAAATATATCTCTACTTCAGCCAGCCAAGTTCTCCAGGGGAATTTAACAAAACCATCAGAGTTCCCAGCTTGCTGTCTGTCCTATGTAATTCAGACTTCCCAAGCCCCACAGCTGTGTGTGCCAATTCCTATAATAAATTCTCATTATATATATATATATATAATGTGTAAATATATATACAAAATATATATATTCTGAGAGACACTGATCTAATACAGGAAGTATTTTATATGTCTGCATTTTATGTAAACCTGTATTGAACATATCTTATGAGCTTTAAATATTAATATAATAATACATTCATTGGAATAAAATACTTTTATTGTGTTAAGGGTAAAATGGGACAATATTAGTGATCATTGTGACAATAAGAATGTATATGTATACATAACCTTCATGTATTAATAATAGAAAAATGAATAGGAAAAATAAAAACAAAAAATATATATTTAGGAGGTTGTTCAAGAAATTTTGTGTGATGGGAGCTAAATGAGCTAAATTCCAGAGACTAAGAAGCCCTTCCAACTACTACTTTACTCACTGAAGGCAGCAAGGTAGAGAAGATCAGGTACAGAAAGGCTTTGTGGAGTAAGGAGATTCTAGCAAAGAATTTAAAGACTCTGAGTGCTGGAATAAGGGCATCTTAATGAATATCATATTCCATGCTAATTCCATCCTCAAAATCCCAGGAAGGACCATTTGAGGGCATGGAGCTAGGGGGGATCTTTTTAATTACTTTTATGTGCTTATTGAAATGTTCAATAGTGAAAAACCCCCTTAGGCAATTATTTTCGAGGTTTTTTGTTTGTTTGTTTTTGTTTTTGTTTTTGTTTTTACAATGCTACATATTTCATAATATTTATTGGTAATTTTCTGGGTGAAGAACATAACTGTTTAGGCTCCACCCAAGGACAATGAAAACTATTTCCAACTTCCACACGGATGAAAAGTGACATTCAACACAAACACGTTATGATACCATCTTCTTTAAAATCATAATAACTTATTCTTAGGGAAGGATTTAATATTCCTGATATCACAGAAAAATAAGTATTAATATCCTTTTCCTCATAGTTGGATTCCATTGCTACATCATTTATTTTTCAATTATACCAGAATCTTTTTATTTATTCTAATGGAATAATTAAACCTCTTTTACAAGGTTTGTGATAAAGTTTTGGTCTGTTCTAAAGAAAGATAGATGTGTTTAATGCTGTTTCTTTTTTTTTTTTTATTAAATCTCAGTGGAACTGCAACTCCTACCCTACAGCTCAATGGACTCATCCAAGTTATCTGGCAAAGAGACGATGATGGGCAACGGCCATTCCAGGGAATGGAGAGGGCCTGCAGCTGCAGGCAAGATAATCCCATCCACTGTATCCACTTGATATAAGCCCTCTCCAACTTGGAGGTGGAGTGGACATCACCATCCCAGTCCCCTCAAGATTGGCGGAGGAACTGTGGACTAGAGTGCACTTGGTGGTGTTCTGTTGTAGACATATTGTGATTCAAGCAATGGAAGAAATTGTAACAGTGAGGTGGAGCCGGTGGCCACTGGACGTTTTTGGGGCAGGGAGAGGAGGGGCAGTTGAAATATAGGTGCTTTTTTGGGACTTTGGGGGTTGTCCTGAGTGGCGTGGTGGTGACGTATGTAGGCCATTTTCCATCAGAATATACCATGCAGAACTGGGTGGGAGAGAGTGTGGTTTATGATGTGAACTGTGGTCTATGCTCAGTGGCAAGTCCCCAGGATGTGTATATCCATTGCGGGTGTTGTGCCACAAGGATGAGGAATGGTGGTGTGGGATGTTGTTGGAGGTGTGGGAGGTGGGGAAGATGGGAATCCCTGTTATTTCTGAGTAATATTTAGGTAATCTAAGCACCTTTAAAAAATATATATATATATATATAACAAATAACATTTATGTAAACAAATGTACATATATGCATGTGTATTTGTATATCATTTTACAAATATTGGTATGTATTGTGAAAAATTTGATTTTTTTCCGAGGTTTTTTTGACCTGTAATATTTATTTTCCTTCCAGGTTTATATATTTTGGCTTACTCTGTGCTCCGATGACCCCACCCAGTTTTCAATGTAGAATTCTTGCCTCCTCACGCCGTTTCTTTTCATTGGGTTCCTGGTACTTGGGGACCTGCCAGTGGTGCAGACGCTGCTATTGCAGACCACACTTCAAGCGCCACTGCTCATGGCTTCTTCTTGTTTCTTTACAATCTTCCCACTTGGATGCAGAAGTTTGAGGATTTATTCCCTCTGAAATTATCCTAATAATTTCCTTGTGAGAATTATCAGGATTATCTCATGCTTCTGTCAATTTACCTTCTTTCCTAAGTACTCTTTCAGAGGCAACAAATAGCGTGGGTCTCCTCAACTTTAGTTTACATTGTGCCATGGTAGCTCTTTTCTTTCTTCTTTCTGTGGTATCTTTTTTCAAACTTACAGCAATTACTTTACCAGTACCTGATAACTTGGAGGATGTTTCAGATACTTTCGGTTAATTTGTTTTAGTTTTGTGAGAGGTGAGAATTTTGAATTTGTTTAACTTCAACATCTTTTCACGTAAATTTATATATGTTCTTAAATTATCATCTATATACTTATTTTATATACATATATGCATACATACATACATAGCATTTTAAATTTTCTTGTTGAAATATCATTGAGCCAAAACTGTCACAGAAACCATTTCTGGTCAGTTGAACTTTCTCAAATTTTAAAACCCTCATTCTACTTTTATCCTTAAAATAAGTTATTTTCCATGTAATTAATCACAATATATGGACAAAATATTTATCAAAAACCAGGCTTTAAAGGACATTTTCTTTTCTGGAGGCTGAGTTACTAATTCCACTTGAGGATTGTGAGTATAAGTGCACCAGAGATCCCCAGAAAGACATTGACAAGCATGAATTGAAGTCAAATGCACATTTCCTCCTATGGCTTGAAATAAAAATACATGTTTCTTCACAAGGGCTCTTTGCAGCATTCCCAGGGAAGGAAACTGAAGGGCCACAGTGTTAAAATTTGCAACATTAAGTCTTTGTGAGAGATGTTAATGGTCAGATAGAGAAAACTGATATTTCGGTCTTCATGTATGCTCTGTTCTTTTTTTTTAATTTTTTTAAAAATTGAAATATATCACAGTCATACATGAACATACATAAACAAGAAGTGTATAATAAAAGTTGTGAACTTACAAAACAAACACGGATAACACCATAGAGGGGTCTCATACATCACCCCTCCACCAACACCTTGCATTGTTGCGAAACATTTGTTACAAACTATTCAGGAACATCAACAAAATATTACTACTAATTTTAGTCCATGCCTTATATTTAGTGTATTTTTCCCCAAAGCCACCCCGCTATTTTGTAAATATATTTTTATTACAGAGGTTGTGAACTTACAAAACAATCATGCATATGTGCTGAATTCTTGTACAACACCCTTTCACCAACACACCACAGTGTGGTGGAATATTTGTTACAAATTATGAGATAATATCATCAAACTATTACCACCAACCATGGTCCATAGAAAACAGTTGGCACACTTTTTGTTTGGTTCCTTTTTGTCTTATTTTGAATTCTAATATGGATCTGCATTGGTATTTTTAAATAAAATTGTAAAACACTAAATTGACCAAGGTCTAGCGATAGCACTCAATGTTACTAGTACTATATTGGTAAGTTTCTTTATATTCTCATTCTTTTATATTGTCATTTACTATTTAAGCATGCTTGTATTAGTCAGCCAAAGGGGTGCTGATACAAAATACCAGAAATCAGTTGGTTTTTATAAAGAGCATTTATTTGGGGTAGAAGCTTACAGTTACCAGGCCATAAAGCATAAGTTACTTCCCTCACCAAAGTCTGTCGCCATGTGTTGGAGCAAAATGGCTGCTGATGTCTGCAATATAGTGTCACCATCACCCCACATCTGTGCACACAGGCAACAGGTGGCTTGTGTAGTGGGCTAGTCTATTCTCCCATCCACATAGGCAATATGTTCAGTCTTCACTTCACAGAATCCAATATGATCCATCAATTTTTCTGTGATGTACTTCAAGTCATGAGCATCTCATCTTAGGTTCTCCAGTTTTTTGAGTCTATTGCCCTGTGCTTGTCTTCTCTTATTTGGCTTTGTCATCTTAATCATCTTATATATTAATATATTTTTAACTATGCTCCAGATGCAATCTCTGGAAGCCAGAAACAAAGCCTTATCAATCTGCTCTCTCCAGATAGCTACTTTTATTTTATTTATCATTTCTGGGTTGTTTGTTTGTTGTCGAAAGAATCAACAGTTCAAACACTGCTGACAGCCATATTCTACACTGTAGTCCCCTTTCTCATAAATTCCATATTTTTTAGCCTGAGGAATAGGGAAATTAAGCATGTCCTGGGTAGAATGTTTGCTAATATTTCTGGATACCTAATGGAAGATTTTTTTTTTTATTGGAAATGGCATTTAAATAATCAAAGTGGAATAAAATGTATAAAATCATTATTTCTACATTCAAATAAAGTTATAATGTTGGTCAATTGGTTGTTTTGATATAAAATGGGTGATATATAATTAAATTTGCATAGTTAACATTTGCACATAACAGTTGCATGAATAAAATGAATTATAATTCTGTACCTACTCTCTTTTGAATGCTTACTATTGTATATTTAAAAAGTAGAAATGTCGGGTTGTCTTCCTATATCTATGGTGTTCTAAATGGAGAGAGGTCAAGAAAGTTGTATAAACTTTTCAGATTCACAGTGATTTTTGTGGCAAAGCTGGGATGAAACTAAAATTTATATTACTTTAAATATATATTCTTAATTTTTTACCATGTAATATTTTTGTTATTTAATGTTTAAGTAAATACAAATATAGATAGGTAGTAATCAGATAGATAGATAAATAGAAAATAGAATTCAATAATCTTTATTTCAGTATGCATATGCATTATATCCTGAACATTAAATCTGTAATTCTTCTAAATAATTACAAGGGAAATACTCATATATTTAAACAGATTCATTCATATTCATAACCATCTACTACTTGAAATTTATTTCAGACTTCCTATCTATCATAGAGAAGGAGATGCAGAATGAAAGAAGGCAGTCATTATAGCAGGGAGGAAGAGATCTTCTGTCTTGTAGCAATTCAAGCGAAAAATTAAAACAAGCAATGTATAAAAATTTTAATGTAAAACAAATAATTCTGACAAAGGTTCAATGCTTAAAATAATTAATAAAAATCTAGAGAAACAAAGGACAAAATAAGTAAAAATGTTGCTGAATTCAGGATTGACATTTCTGCACATGAGATAAGAGATAACACACAATGGATGAATTAAAGAGAATCCAAATGTCCAGTACAGTAGAAGCTGGTGATGATGGCAGATAGGACAAGAAAACACAGAGGTTATCCATGATTCCTACCTGAGAGAAAATAGAATTTTCTCTCAATGCCATATAAAAACTAGTTGCACAGTAATTGTCTATGTACTGCTTACTTTATGTATATTTAAATGGTCTCATTGCAGGTGGGAGAATTTACACATATGAAAAAAGGCTTTCATATTTCCATGCTGTGTAAATTGAAATATTAATCAAGTTTAATAATTAAATATTGAATTGAACAAATTATGGCTGTCAATTGGACAAAGTCCAAGGCAATTTTACTTCAGATACAATTGCTATATAAAGCTTAATTTATATTGAATGTGATGTATGTGTGTATACATGTGCTTCATTAATTGTAATAAATTTTGTTGTTAAATCAATCTCATTCTCTTTGTTGTTTTATTTGTTTACCTCAAAGGATCAGTGAAAGTTGCTCATGTATAATTATATATTTTTGTTCTAAGAACTGTGTTGTTCCCACAGCACCCACCATATATTATTTATCTATTCGTAAATCTATGAATATCTAAGCTTCTAAGTCCAAGTTCCCTAAATGACATATTTCAGTAAAGCAAGAACATTGTGCTGAGTCCATATCTTTGCCAAAACACTGAAAAAAAAAACAGCTTTACAGTTGTTGCCATTGTCATCCTGATAAAACTTTGTCTCATTTTTCCTGAGTTTCCATGTATCAGATTGACAGTGAATTTGAGCTTCTCATAAGTGATAGCCATATTGAAATTATATTTTGAATATTACAAAAAGAAAAAAGTAATTTTGTTACTCCTTTATTGTGTTCCTAGACATGTCCTTTGATTTGAGAATGTTTAAGTTAACATTTAATAGCATATATTTATAACTTCTGAATTTGGATCTAGGGAAACCATGTCTTATTGCTTCATTTATCTATTAAATTTGCCTATGTGTCTCTTTGAAGAGAAAACTTTTATATGAATATCAAGGAATTCTTTCCTTCTGTATTGTAGTTTTAAATGTTGTTTAGGGTGGTTTTAACGACCTCAAGTTTTCTGAGTTATATCTTTTTTTTTTCTGTTAGCTCTGTAGTTTTATCTTTCAAATTTAAGCTTTTAATCTGTCTGGAATCTACCATTTAAAGCTGTAAATAACCCTTTTGGGTTCCAGTTTTCTTTTTAATCCACTTCTCATTTGTTTCATTGCAGCTCTTGGATTAAGGTGTAAATTACCTTAAATATATATATACCTCTTTCTTTATATATTTATTCCTGCATCAACACTTTATTGTATCATACTAGGGAAATTATCATGTGTCAAGGTAATGAACTTCCTTCAAAAGATGAGTGATCCAATATGTTGAGCATTATGTTACCACGCTTGTTTTAGGATATTTTTCAGATCCTCACAGATTTAACTGCATTTCAGATTGTGAATCCATTTAATTTATAAATATTTTTAAGCTGGCATTCATTATGCTATATTTGTCCTATCTGTAAAGTGAAATATCATTTAAGAGGCATTTGTGTTTTTCTAGGGTACGCTTTTGTGTTTTTCAGGACAATTTAAAAAATATTTTATTTACCACAAATTCACATGCAATCATATCATATCACATAAATATAGAACATAGTTTTAATTGTACTATGTTAATAAGAGTTTTATTTCTATTTGATATCATTTAAATTATGCTGAAAATAATATAATTTAAAATTTTTTAAATTATTTCTTCAGTATTATTTAAAAGAATCATGCCAAAATTAACAACTTTATGTGTACTGATAGTCATTATCATTATTGCAGTTGCTATTGTTATTATTA
>JAQZBX010053356.1:0-18911 GCA_029593785.1 Cabassous unicinctus | reverse complement strand
TTTTTTTTTTGAGGTACCAGAACCAAGGATCAAACCCAGGACCTTGTATGTGGGAGGTCAGGACTCAACCATTGAGCCACATCAGCTCCTTTGAGTTTTTTTTTTTGTTTATTTGCTTGTTGTTTTTGTTTTTCTTAGGAGGCACCAGGAACTGAACCAGGGATCTCCCATGTGGGAGGCAGGTGCTCAACTGTTTGAGCCACATCTGCATCCTATATGTATTCTTTTAAAAGTAATAATCAAATGAACTCCATGTATTGATCACATAGGAAAAGCAATAGAAAATGACCAGTATCTTACAAGCCTCCTGAGCTTCCCCTTTCTAGTTATAACTGCTCTCACCTTGCCTCTCCCACCCCAGTGAATGACTCCCTTGACTTTTAGGTTAATCCTTCCCTTGCTTGTATTTATGGTTTCATCACATATGTGTGTATTCCTAAACAGTGCTTAGAAGCAAGCATAATCCTGTGAAAGGATGGAACAATTTTTTACTACCAAATGAAGACTCCCAGGAGAAGAGATGCTGAAGAGAGCCTCTGGGTCTTGGTATGGCTTTGGCTGCCCTGAGAGCTGGCAAGAACCTTTTCTGGGCAAGGTCATGCAGGAGTCCTGGAAACAGTTCACTATGGTGAGGGTGTCTGGCGAGGCTGTAGTGTCAATCAGACCTTAGACACCTGGATGGAATATGGTCAGGGTGGTGGGCTGCTCTGTGTTCTCTGCTTCTGAGTTCATTCCTATCTTCCCTCTTGGGACAATAGGAACACTTCTCTGGCCAGGTAGCAGGGCCTTGAAGCACTTGGTCAAGATCAGGCAAGTACAGATAGGAATCTGGGTCAGGCTTCCCCACACATTCTGACCTGAGTTTCTAAGATGGTTCACTGGCATCAGGGATCTTGGTAATGACAGCCATCAACATGTCTACCTCCTGGGTTGGTCACTCTGCTCCCATCTGGACTGGTGGCCCTCTCTATGTACACAGCTGACATCTTGAGATTTCCCTTCACCATCTGCCAAAGAGCTCCCTTTGCTTCTCTCCTGTGGAGGGTCTCCTGTTTCCTTCATCCCACATTTTCCACTTTCTTGGTTTACTCTATGGTTTGGTTGGAATACTTTCTCCAGTTGCTTTTTCAGAAACTGTGTGTGGGAGATAAATTTTTTGAAATCTTGTATGTCTAAAAATCTATTTATTCTTGATTAATAGTTTGGATAAGTATAAATTCTAGGTTGAAGGTATTTTTTTTCTTTAGAATTTTAAAGCATTGTTTTTAGCTTCCAGTGTTGCTGCTGAGAAATCCAAAGCCTGATCCTTTGTACATTACTTAATTTTACTTTCTGACTCTTTTTGTAGACTTTTTGTAGAAGTTTGTAGACTCTTCTCTTTAATTATCCTGGTATGGGTTTATTTTCTTCCATAAAGGATGATGGACCCACCCTTTGGATCTGGCACCTCATGTCCTTCCATTCTGGAAAATTTCCTTTAATTAGTTCCATTTTCCTCTGGTGTTTCATTTTGTTTTGTTTTGTTTTTGGAACTTCTATTATTTTGATGTTGAATTGCTGGAATTGTCCTCTAATGTTCTTATTTTTTCTCTCCTGCATTTTCCATTTCTTAGTACGCTTGCTTTACTTCCTAAGGAGATTTAATTAACTTTTTACCCACCGATTTTCCTATCAAAGTTTTTGCTTTTACTGTCATGATTTTGTTTTCCAAGATATCATTGTTGCTGTTACTGTTCTCTGAATGTTCCTTTGTATATCATCCTGTTCTTGTTTCATGGATGTAGTATCTGCTCCTATTTCTCTAAGGATATTAACAATGGTCTTTTTTAAGCTTCTTCTCTCTGCATCATCTATTTCTTTCAAGGTACTTTTTCTAATTGTTAATTTTGTCTCTCTTTTCCATATTAGATTTTTTGGATATCTGGTAATCCTCGGCTGCTGGTCATGATTAAGATTATGTATTGTGATTAAGATGTATTATGGTTAGAAATTCTGAGCTCACAGATTCGGTTTGCCACTACAGGGTGTCTCATTAGACTGTTTTGGAGAGCCCCCTATGTCAGTATATTTAGATATTTCTTCTTGGGCTGGTGAAATACTCAGGAGTAGAGTCTCACAGTTTCTTGCCTGGAGGACAAAGATCCTGCTGCTGGTGGTAGAAGGGTCAATGTCTCTGCATTCAGCATTCTATATAACATGGGCACTTAATCCTCTTATTTTCAGTATAGCTCTATTCATAACTCTCCCTAAAGCAACCCCAGTCCAGATACTATTTAACCTTCTTCAGAGAAAAATCCCCCATCTTTGGCTGGGATAGGAGAAGGACAGCTGCCCAGTGGCTTGGAGTTAGGGAAGATAGCCAACTGCTTCTCACACTAGTCCTCTTTATTTTAGCAACCTCTTTTCCTGCATTTCCAGAGGTGCCTTGGACTGTCAGTTTCTGTGTCTTCTGAGAACCTTGCAATATAAATCAAGTTGGCTCTCAGTTTTCTCCTCTGCCAGTCCAAGAAGTCTCTTTCTTCAGAGCTACTAGGTCAGAAACCACATGGCCGTCTGCTTTTTAAAAATTCTGCCACTGCTGTCTCCTTTCTTATTCTCTTCATCCTCGTGGGTTTGTATCTTGAAAAATAAAATCTCTTTTCTGAGGTTTTCAATATATTTTTAACTTCCCTTTTCAAAATATTTTAATATAATTCCTGGAATAGCCCTACTTGGTTATGGAAAATTGCTATTTTAATGTATTGGGAATTATTTATTTCTATCTTTCCATTTAGAAGTCTTTAAGTGAACATGGTTAGCAGGAAATGAGCCTTTCTATGAGGAAGAGTCAATGAAAATGTCTCCAGTGGAGACATGTCTCATATACTTTAAGTATATGAGAGAAAAACCAGAGACAAAATAAATCCTGGTGCTCAGCCTCCAGGCATCCCCTCAAGGACTGGAGGTCCTGCTAGAGAGGGATCCTATAGCAATTCCCTGAGGGTACATCTAGCAAGTACCCTGTGCAGTGCTTTGCATAGAGACCCAGAATAAGTCCCAGACTGCATCTTTGACTACCCTGGAGCTCAGTTGGTGGCCTGATTTTATCTTTTTGTGTGTGTGTATTTATTTATTTTTATTTTTATTTTATTTTCTGATTTTCTCTTACATCAATTGGGGGGACTCTGTGATAAGGGAATGAGTCCTGAATGACTCTCTGAAAAGCAGCCCATTGCCCATATGTACCCCAGAATCATTTATGGGTTATACATTTATCAAATATTCATTGAACATCTACCATGGGCAAAGTGCTATGCTAGCTCTCAATAACTGAGGCAACCTGCCTTAGGAAACTCAGCACCTACCTCCAATCTTACCAAGCAGAAACGGAGAGGGATAGAAAGAAAGGAGGTTCAGAGCAATATCCCAGGCTATTATATGGTAACAATAATTTCTCCCTCTCTGGCTCTGGATGAGGAATAAGTGAAGGGACTCTTATAAAGCAGCCGGCTTGGTGCTCGGCTCACCGTGAGACGACTGGTTTTTGAGAGGCAGCTTTATAGCTTATAGGGAGCTTCAGGTGTTTTATGTTCTCTGGATATTTTTAAACACCAGCATTTTGGCTGAACACTTCAAGGAATTTAGAGATTCAAAACAAAATAAATGAACCAGCACTGCTTAAATCAGTCACCACTACAACGTAACAGGGTTCATGGAGTATCCACAGTGACCTTGCTATATCTTGGTTATATTCAACAGGGCATCAGCCTTTGCCTGGGCTCTCAGACTTCCGTGAGGCTCCGCGCTCTTTCTTTGACTTCACTGTTCTCCTCTCACCCCTGATTGGAAACAAGTTGTAATTCACCTCTCAAAAGCAGTTTAGCTTACCATTCTTTCTGGCAGACATTCCTGAAACTCCACGTGTCATTGACACATCAGTATTAGCAAACAGAAACGTTACACATGGATCGGCATTCGGCAGTTCACTTGGGAAGTGTTGGAAGCACCCCTGTATAGCAGCACAATTGTTGAAAACCATCCGATGTTGGAGACAGGCAGAGACTGGATTCAAACCTCTGCCAAGCTACAGCATCTTGGGCAAATTCGTTAATTTTCTGAGCCTTAATTTAGCTATCTGTAAGTGGCGATAATACTAGACACCCACAGGGCTGTCTAATGAGAACTAATAAGAAAAGGAGTGTAAGAAGTGCCTGTTACACTTCTACTCGTGTTAAGGGCTTAACACACGTAATAGCTATTGTTGCCTGGGGTGCCCGGCCGTGTGCGCCTCTGTGTCTGTATATACGCGCGCGCGCGCGTGTGTGAGCGCTGTGCTCTGGGCCTGCGGGCGTGTTTCCTGGGAAAGGCGTGCGTGTGGATGTGTGTGATGGGCTGCCCTGGGAGTGTGTGACTGCCGGCGCCAGGCTGGGAACCAGGCGCCCGCGCTCGCTGCGGCTGACTGGCAAGTGCTGGGTGAATGAGCCCGCGTGGAGAGGTGGGGGCGACCAGCACAGAGGCGGCCGCGGCTGGGCGCAGCTGTGCTCGCCCGCCCGCCCGCGTGTGGGGTTTACCGCGGGCTGCGGGATGGGTGGGAGGAGGAGGGGAGAGAGAGGACGGGAGAGGAAGGAGGAGAGAGGAGGGGGGAGCCGTTAGAGAGCAGGGCTGCCGCGCAGCCTGGGAGAGGGAACGGCTTTGCTGGAGAGCAAGGCTCCGAGCCAGGAGGCGGCGCCGCGGAGAGGGAGCGCAGAGCGCTGAGCCCCGGCCGCCCGCCGCGTGAAAGCGCTGCGGGCCGCAAGCCCGGCGCGGGTGCAGACCGGGGTCAGCTGGTCTGCGACGCCGCGGTCATTCGGACTAACCGAGGGGGCGTCGGGGGTTCCCGATCTCCAGTCCGGGCGCGACGGAGAGAAACGGCGAGACTCTGCCGAGCGTTGTCTAGCTGGGCGCCTGGGCGGTCGCGACTGCCCCTTCTCCGGGGACTTGGCAGAGGAGACCCTCCTGCGGGAGGGAGCGAGAAGAGCAAGTCGGCAGGTCGGGGCTGGGGGAGTGTGTGTGTCGGGGGCGGGTGTGTGTGCAGGGGTGTGCATGTGTGTGTAGGGGGATGACAGGGTGTGATGTATGTCTACATGGAGTGTAAAAGACTGCATGCCTCTGTGTGACTGTATAGGCTGTGTGTGCCAGTGAGGGGTGAGAGAGGCAGGCTACCAGGAGCTCACAGAGCTTGGGTCTGAACCCATGTACAAGTGAGGGGGTGCTCAGCAGGACAAAATGTGTGTGTGTGCAAGGGTGTGTGAAGGGTGAGTGGGTGAGCATGTCATGGGAGCTAGGTGTGGCTGTGTGATGTAAGGGTGCCAAGTTCACGTGTGTCCCTGGCTCACTGAGTGGGAGGTATTGGGAGGGTGGGGGTGGGGGTGGTTAGGAGTCTATGGCTGCAGCCCCTTGCCCAGCTTGTGTGCCTGGCCTTCTTTCCCAGAAAGCCAGAGGGCTCCAAGCTACCCCTCCCCCAAATACTTCTAGGGTTATAGGGAAGGGAGCAGACAGGCCCCAGAAAAGAGGGGAAGGGCTGAAGGGACAGAGCAGCTGCCAGACCCCGGCACCTTGCTTCTCTGGTCAGAGCCTGGGCTGCCTTCCCCATTGCTGTCAGGTCCCTCAGCCGGGTCCTTTGCCCCTCCCAGGACCCTGTGCTCCATCCAGTGACCTGAGTGAATGAATGATAGGGCCAGCATCTTAGATTGGGGCCAGAAGCAGGGTGGTAGAGACCCATCAGTGACCACTGGGGTTGGTCACAGTTGTATTACCAAAAGGGTGCTTGATACATAGTAGGCCTTTATAAATATTGGAGGGTGGAAAAGAAGGAGGGAAGAAGAGGGGGAGAGAGGGAGGGAAAGAATCTGAGTCTGGGAGTCCAATTCCATCGTCTCTGCCAAAGTTAAGTGATGAATGGTTCTGGTTGCAGTCAGACCCCTTCAGACCCGGGTCCCCAGGTTAAGCAGGAGAGGGAGGCAGGGATTTAAGGGGAGGGAGCCTTAGCTGGAAGAGAAGGGAAACTGCAGGGGAGAGATTTGTGCTGGGGCCTGAATGTACAGGAAGATGCTGGCAAGGAGAGCCATCCTGTCACTCTCTCCTTGGGTGGAACAATTTGCATCCTGCCCCCGCCACCTGTCTGTCTGTGATCAGAAGCCTCTCTCTGGGGCATCTGATCTCAGGAAAGGGAAGAGGGTGGCAGCCAGGGTTCACAGGGCCTCTCCTCTCTCCAGGACCTTCACACTCACAAGGTGCTGAAGAACTGAGCCCTGCCCACCAAGGCCAGGACTGACTCTTGCCCGAGGCGTGGGGCCATGGCAGGGCGTGGCTGGCTGGGGCTGGGGCTGTTCTGCTGGGCCCTGCTTGCTGTTCCCGTGGGCCCTCAGCCTGCCTCCTCTGTCTCAGATGCCCCGCTCACCACTTTGCCCCCCCCACCTCAGAGTGAGGCCTCCATGCTGTCTCTTAACCTGGGACTTAATTTCAAATTCCACCTTCGGGGGCCTGCTGCTGCCTGGGGGAGCCCTGTCACGGAGACCCAGCCGCTCTCTCCCGGGCTGGCCCGGGAGCTGGAGGAAGAGATAGCCAGTGGGCTGAGGACTGACTCCCTTTGGGAACTGCTGATGGGCTCCCCGGGGAACTCCGTCCCAGAGTGGGGCTCTGCCGAAGGCAGCTCTGCGCCTTGGGCCTCCCCCCTGTCTCTGGAGTCCACATCCCCCCACTCCGGGGCTATGGACCAGCCCTCTGCTCCCTATCAGCCCAGGATGGGCACTGGGACCTGGGACACTGCCCTGACAGCTACGGTGCAGCCATCTAGTACCCCCAGGCCCCACCAGAGCGAGTTGGAGCTGAAGTTTGACGTGGCATTGAGAGCAGCTGCAGTCCCCACTCTCGGGCACCGGACTCTGCCCTTGCTGCCCAGCCTGCGGGCCAGCCTGGCGGAGATTGCTGGGCGCCTGGGACCCTTTGGTGAGTATCCACCCCCAGCCTGAGGAGAGCCCCTGCTGGCAGCCCTGGCAGGTAGGAGGCAGCTTCAGCCCCAGTTCCTTTTGCAGGGTTCTTTGGCACAACTCAGCCCCCACTCCGGAACTCCTCAGGCCCAAGCCCCCCAGGTGCAACAACATCGCCGAGCTCTGTCTCTGGAGTTTCAGAATTTCCAGGTGAGTGTGTATTTCATTTCAACAAACATTTTTGAAGCACCTCTATGTGCCAAACACTGTATGTTCCGTGACTCAGAGGAGGCCTCCATTGCCTCTCCCAAGCCCTGGGATGTGAGGCACAAGCCATGCTGAGTCTGGTTTGGTCCTTGCTGGCTTAGCGCACAATGTGCTTGTGGCTACAATTTCTGGGAGATGGCTTCCTTAGGACAGTTTTTTTCTCCAAAGTCCCAGAGGCCATGGTCAGCTAGTAGGATGGCACTCGAGCCCCATGTGCTCCCTTTCCAGGGTTTGTTGGCACCACTCTGTTCTCAACTCCATCTCCCCTGGAGAAAAAGCTCTCAAGCCCAAGCCTGCTGGACCCAGCTGCTTCCCTAAGCTCTACCTCCATTGCAACAGGATCACTGGGTAAGTGTTCAATTCATTTGAACTTGACAATTGTTTATTGAGCTTTTATGACATGCTAGCCACTCATTGGTGTTCTGGGACCCTTTTATTTCATTGTCACCATAATCACAACCACCATTATCTTCATCATCACCATGGAGATATGTATTAATGGTCTGAGAACGAGTGTTGCTGAGGAAGGTCCCACACAGAGTTAAGTAATGGTCCTCTGGGAGTGTTGCAATCACAGGCAGAGCAGGATGTAGACAAATGTATCGGAGGCATACAGATACAGGAACTCCTTCATGATTTCCACGGCACAAACCCCGCCTTCCACAGCCTGGCTTGCCTCCCCACCCCCCACCTCAACCTTGGGGCTTTCTCCTTTGCCGTCTGATCTGACACGACATGCTGTCACATATGGGCAGAGCTGGTCCCTCATTGGGGTGACAGTGAAGAGGAGAGCTTGAGCAGACAGGTGCCACCCTCATTCAAGGGAGCCTCTCAGGACACCCACATAGACAAGCTAGTGGTACAGAGGAAAGGCCACGGGCTCCGGAACCTTGCAGAATTGGCTGTAAGTCACTTACTTACTAGCTGAGTGACCTCTGGCAGATTATCTAACCTCTCTGAGCCTAAGCTTTCTCAATAGGATTTAATAATACTTCCTATTTTGCAGTTATTGCAGAGATTCTAGATAATATAAGAAAACCCTTGGCATGATGCTGGGCATAAATTAGAAGCTGATTAAATGGTAGCTCTTAACCTTGTTTCTTCCCCCACTGCACCCCAAATGTACTTCCAGACCTTACCTCTCAGATACCCCAACCCTGGCCCCAGGATGTGGTGGGACATGCATGTCTACTCCAGAACATGTAACTCACAGGGCAGAAGGCACAGCAACTCGGGGAGAAGTTCAGATAGGTGAGGCCAAAGGAGCTATGGAGAGGGACCTCCAGGCCCAGCTTTGCTCTGTGAAGGGTTTACTGTGGCTGTGAAACCTCTCAGCCACCCACACCAGGAATTGGCTCCACAGAGCAAACACTTATTACCCCAACTTTTTCCAGCTCCAGACAACAGAGCAACTGACTCTCTCACTCACTCCAGCTACAGTCCCTGCAATCCTTTGGCATGTGGACAAGGAACCTGCCACCCCTCGTGTCCAGGCCAGTGTGCAGCAGTGTCAGGGGCTGCTGTGGGATGGGGGGTGGGCTCTGTGGCCTCAGGGGAAGGATGCTGGCCGCAGTCTGTCAGCCTTGGTGACGGCGCTGGCCAGGCAGTTTTAAAGAATCTGGACAGTATCAGAGGCAGCCCAGCTTGACAGGCTGGCAGCCCCACCCTCACTCCCCCTCCTCACTAGTGACTGCAGGAACCAGGCCTTTTCCTGGCTGTTCTTGGATAAATCCAGGAGGACTTCAGACCTCTTGGAGAGAAGGCCAATGGGCCTTGCTCAGACCAGAAGTATATGTTGGGATACGGGCAGTTCGGGAATGAAGGGAGTCTCTCTGTGTCTCCTCTGGGATTTTTCTAACCTAGGTGGGGTTAACCTATGGCCCCAAGGGCTTCTCTTGCTTTTGGTACCTTTCACCAGATGTCCTTGGTCAGAGCTTGTATCCAGCCTGTAGACCCCAGATTGATGCACAGGTTGTGAATGGATTGAAAGGCTTTGATGAGTCCCCACTGCTCTTAGCCCCCTGACGGCTCCCCTCCACTCCCTAACCACCACACTGGCTGGCGTCTGTTCTAACTGTCTGGTGCCTATGCCATTCCATTCATTAATATTTTGAATATTACTCTTACATAGAGTGTCAGTCCCCCATGATCCTGGAGGTGGGTGTGGGAAAGGGATGGGGGCAGGCCACTAAACAGACTGCATCCCCCAGCATCCAGAGTGGAGATGTAGTTCCTCACCCTTTGATCTGGGCAGCTGGTGGATAATCAGGCCTGGCTTTTATGTGAAGTGAGCCTGCTCTTCACCCCCTACCCCTCTCCAGCCAGCTCCTGCCTCACCGATTACTCACATTGACATCTTATCCCCCCCCCCACCCCTTGCCCCTGGGGTCAAGAGGGGCAGCAGGGCTAGAATGGGGCCACTTTGGAGGGAGGCCTGCTCAGGAGAGGGATCCTGGGAAAGGAGGACCAGAGCACTATCTTCTGGGGAAAACTGAAGACCCCTTCTGGACATGTCTCAGAAATGGACCCTTCAAAGGCAGAAGAGTTTTCTACTGCCTGTCCCCACCCACACCTGCCCAGTGCTGGGCACATGAAGATGCTCTGAACTTGGAAGCAGTGCTCCTAATTCAGAAGGCCTTCCTCTGAGACCTGAACTGTGCCTGTACTTTGTCTATGTTCTGGTTTTTATTCATTTTCTGGCTTCTTATGATTGTTGAAATGTGTTCTATTTGTCATAGTGCTTTGGGACAGAGATGAGAGATGAGGTTCCTGTGGCCCACTGGTGCACGTGGAGCTGGAAGAGTGAGGCAGAGCAGACCTCTGAGAGTAGGCTCTTCTCTGTACAGTGAGCCAGGGGGAGAGGGCAAGGTGTGACAAGCTTGTGCACACAGAGGGGCTCCTGATCAGGGTCTCCCTGCCTTTCTGCAGAGCCCACAAAGGCCAAGGAAAGATTAAACTCTTTCACTTAATAGAAGTGGGTTAGGCAAGGGCACCTGAGGAGACCAGAGAAGGAGGCATGAGGGAGGGGGTGTGAGTTGTTGATCCGGCTAATGTCAGATGGATGCCCACCCCTCATCAGCAAGCCATATATTCCCAGCTGAATGATTCCTCATTTAACTGATGGCTGGTGTCTCCTTTAGGTGGTTAGGGATGCTTAGTCCATCAAAATGGTGTTCTTCAAACCGAGTTCATAAAGTGAGACAGTATGTTGATTTTCACTTCATTTGGCTAATTGTTACTTTCTAAGCAAGTTTAGGATGTGCAAAGGACTTTTGCCACATTCAGCAGTCTTTAATTACAGAAATGTATACTCTCACATAGATAAAAACTGATGATTGATCAGTGATAAACATTAGCCAATAACGATACCACCAACAATCATATATTGGATGCTTATTTTTTTCCTTTACTTTTAAAGAAGCTTTAGATGACATAGATGTTACATCAAAAATATAGGAGAGTCCCATATACCCCACCCCTCCCCCTCCCACACTTTCCCCCATTAACAACGTCTTTCATTAGTGTGGTACATTTGTTACAACTGATGAACACATATTGAAGCCTTGCTGCTAACCATGGTCTATAGTTTACTTTCTGGTTTACATTTTGTACCGCACAATTTTATAGGTTTTGACAAAATGCATAGTGGCCTATATTTGCCATTGCAATATTCTGAATGCTTATTATGCACCAGGTACTCCAAATAGCTTTGCACACTTTGTCTCAGTTATTCCTATAACAGTCCTACTCTTACCCATTTCAAATTTGAGAAATGTGATGGAACTGGAACCAGGGTGCATGCTGCCATTTTTGTGCAGTTGGCAGTGAGTTTTGTGTATTTAACTTTCTTTTAAATTAGAGAAGTTGTGAGCTTACAAAACAATCATGCATAATGTGCAGAATTCCCATACATCACCCCTCCACCAACATCTTACATTGTTGTGGAACATTTGTTACAGGCTTTTTGAAAGAACATGATCTGACTCTTACCACTATGGTCCATAGCATTCACTTGGTATATTTTTTCCATATACCCCCTATTATTAACACTATGTATCAGTATTGTACATTTGTTATAGTTCATGAGAGAACACTCTCACATTTGTACTGTTAGCCACAGTCCATCTTTCATCACATGGTTCACTGTGTTATACAGTCCCATGCCTTGTACATTCTATCCAAAGTGTACACTCAGTGGCTCTCACTTTCATCACAGGATGTGCAGTCATAGCCCCAGTAAACCTTTGAATGTTTTCCTTAGTCCAAAAGAAAAAATCCCATACCCTCCTATTATTGACTCTTAGCATTGATATAGTATCTTCTTTGACATTGATGCACGAATATTATAATATTGCTGTTAACTATAGTCCATAAGTTATATTAATTGTATTTTCCCCATGCATCACTGTATTTTTACCGTCTTGTAATATTGTCATACATTTGTTCTAGTTCCTAGAGCATGTATTTAACTTTTTGACTGCTCCTTGTCTGCCCGCCCCTGTTGACCAATTCCATCCTCCCCTCCCCTCTTGCCAAAGCTGTTTTCTGACCCTTCACTCCTTTTCCTTGTTTTCAGGATTGGCCTATTGGGCATGTCCCCAGCATGAGCTGGCATTGCCTGGGGAGGGGGCTGCTTCTGGGGTCTTCCTGTATTGTCTGGCTTGGACATGGCCAGGCAGTTGGGGCAGAAGTCTGGTTGTCAGGAGACCCTGCCCCCATCATTCCACGTCTGCTCCTATCCACCTCCCCACCCACTAGGCTGTCCCCATCCTTCACCACCACCCTTTCTCCCTCAAGTCTTGCCTGCAGCTGTGAATCTGCTGAGCCTGCTGGGTGGGGGGTAGGGAAAGTTTCAGCATCCAGCATCTTCCCTTGCTGCCTGGCACTGAGGAGAATCCTTGGGTCTAACTCTAATTCTCCTGATGTTCCAGGAGAGTAGAATTAGGGCTCTTGCTCCCCACTCTCAGCTGACTTCCCTTTCCCCAGGGGATATGGGGAAGATTTATTGGAGCAGAGGATGCAGCAGGGGGCCTGCGTTAGCAAACCCAGAGCACCTCATTCAGATGGCATTTTATCCCACTATGATCTTCCCCAATTGCTCCTTCCTGGGGGTTCAATGTCACTTGTTTAAAATGGGGTGAGAACCCAGAGGGGTGTCTATATAAAGAACCTTAGACCAATGGTTTTATGGTTGAGTCAAGGTGGGGGCCATAGCCATGGGCAGGCCCAAGGGGCTGAGGGTGCAGCAGGCAGAAAGGCCAGTGAAGCAGAGATGGTCTTCTGAGTCTTGGGGCAGGAGCGTCTTACTTCTCCCCTTGCTCTGTGTGTGTGTGTGTGTGTGTGTGTGTGGTCGTGGGGGGTGGGGGTGGGGGAGCTTTTCCTTGAAGAGACAGGGAGAAGAGGGGAGCAGGTGAAAAATGGACAGGGAAAGTTTCTAGTACCAACGTGGGGGTTGGAAGTTAGGGGTGTAGATCAAGAGATAAGCAAATTAGTATGAAGATGCTTTGGAATAGCCGAAAGGGGTTCAAGATCTGGATTCAGATCTGAATTCTAGTTGCAGCTCTGCTTGTCTGTGACCTTGGACGAGTCACTTTGCCTCTTGAAGCCTCAGTGTCTTTATCTGGCAAATAAGAGGATTCATTTCTTAACGAATACCTGCTGAATACCAATATATGTGCCAAGCACTTTTTTTTTTTTGGCATGGAGACTCAGAAGTGAGCAAAACAAACAAATCCTTGTTCTCATGAAGCTTCCTTTCTGGTGAGGGGGCTTCTACAGTTTCTTCCAGTTGTAAAATTCTTTGAAACCCTTTTCAGCAGAATCACAGAATGATGAAGGGAAAGGAACAAAGCAGGGGGCTGGGAGGTGAGGGAAATCTGAAACTAAAGCATGAGGAATTTGAATGCAGGAGGGGACAGTGAGAGGCAGATGGGTCAGCGACTTCTCATAATTAAGACAAGTGCTTTCTGGACAGACTCCCTCTAACTGGCATACAGGCTACTAGCTGTGGGGTGGGCAGGGCGATGGCTGCGTTGTTGCCTCAGCCACTCAATTTGTCCACAGACCCTGCCGTCCCCACCACTGGCCCAGATGACCCTTCTCCTGGCAGCCACGGGAACCCTTCGGTGCAGCCAGAGTGTGGGCCGGAGTCCTGCAGCATTGGAGAACTGCCAGAGCGCGAGGAGCAGCCCCCTGCGGCTTCGCTGCCCCTCTTCTTCCTCACCCTGGAAGCTGACTGGGCAGAGGCCAGAGCTCACTGGGGGCTGGCCTGGGAGGCCCATGTGTATGGGATAGGGGCGCTCTTCGGCCTAGTGGCCTTGCTGGCGCTGCTGGCTCTGGCCCTCTTGCCCTGGCGCTGCCCGCCGGGCGCCCCCTGCCTGGCGCTGCTGGACCTGCTCCTGCTCTCGGCCGGGACCACGCGGGCCTTCCCGCTCTTCTATGACGCCTACGGGCACCGCGACCGGCTGCCGGCGCTCGCCTGGCTGCTGCTGCAGGATCTTCCGTTGCCCTGCCTGGCCTCTGGCTTGGGGCTGGCCTGCCTGCTGCTGGCCCGGCCACGCCCGCCGCGGTGCCCCGCTGGCCTGGCCGCGCTGCTGCTCCTGGGGCTGGGGCTAGCGGCTGCCGCCGCCCTGGGAAGTGCCGCCCACCGCCCGCTGCGGCCCCTGCGGCTCGCTTCTCGCGGGCTGCACGCCTTCCTCTCCGCCTTCCTTTCCGGGCTCCTGCTGGCGCTCTCCTGCTGGAGGGGGAGGCGGCGGCGAGCCGGAGCGCCCCTGGGAGGGTCCGGCTTAAAGGGCGCCACCCCTCTCCCGCAGGCGCGCAGTCCTTTTGCTCCGCGAGAGTCCTGGCGGCGCGCGGCGCGCACTGCCCCGGTGGCGGGCACCTTCGGGCTGCTGAGCGGAGCCCTGCAGGGCTACGAGGTGCTGCACGCCCTGGGCTATGGCGGCCAGCCAGGCCTGGAGGGACCCTGGCCCTGGTGGGCCTTCCAGCTAGGCCTGCGCTTGGGCGAGGTGGGCGTCGCGCTTCCGTTGGCGCTGCTGGGCCTCTACCCGGCCCTCTGTAGCCCCCGCGTGCCTCCGCGCTGCTGGGCCAAGCTCTTCCGCTTATCTCCAGGCCCCGCGGCCCCGCTGCTGCCCGGAGGCTGGGTCACCGGGCCCCCGGACAAGGAGCCTCCTGGCAGCGCCATCGCTCGCGGCGAGGCGGAGCTGCTGCAGCTGTGCGCCCTGGCAGAGCCTGGCCCCGATCTCCTACTCCAGGGCTGCCGGGGCTTCGACGACGCTGCTGCCAACCCGGCGCCTTCCCCCGCCTCCTCCCCCTGCAGCGATTACACGGTGGATTTCCGCCCTCCCTCCCCTATCAATCTGCGGCGCAGCATCGAGGAGGCCCTCTGCAGCGAGGCCCTACTCGCGCCCGGCCTCTTCCAGGGCCCTGCCTTCGAGGAAGCCCGGCCTGGGCTGGGCCTCTACCGCACCACCTCTCTAGGAGCGAAGACGCGGGCCGGGGGGCCCAGCGCGAGGCCCGAGGAGACCCCTGGTTCCCCAGCGCCCCCAGAGCTCCCTTCCCCCGGGGCCTGGCCCGCAGGCAGCAGTGCCTCATCCAGCTCGCTGTACGGACTCTCACGGGACAGTTCGTCCATGCTGCTCTGCTCCAGCCCGGACAGGCTCCCTCGCTGCCCGCTGGTCTGCGTCCTCAGCCCCCCAAGACCTTCAAGAAGCAGCCCCAGCCTCCCGGCTTCAGGATTCTACCAGGCCCTGTCCCCACCCTCCCACGATTACCCAGAGCCTGCTCCTGAGCTGCAGGCTGAAGAGGCCTTGCTGCAGGCGCAATACCTGGACGCCTGCCGACAGATCGACGAGCTGAGCGTGGGCAGCGATACCATAGACCTGTGAAGAGGTGGCCCCCTGGAAGTCCATGCCATACGCCCCCTTCTGGCGCCCACTCTGCTCGAGACCTGCACACTGTAACCCTTCCCCAATCCTGCCTGGCTCAGATACCTCTCCCCACCTCCTTCCCCATCCAGGGGCCTCTGGGTGGGTGGGTCAGCAGTTAGGCTCTGTTGATTGGGAACTGGTGCCACCTTTTCTGGAGCCCTGGGCATGGATGCCCTCAGCTACAAGCCTAGGTTGGCAGGGGCCCCACTTTCCTTGGCATTCACCAGCAATAAAGCTCCAAGGTGCTCCACTCCTGACCACTAACTACTCCCCACTCTGGTGCTGAGAGGGACTGTGCCCGGTGACCTCTAGACCTGCCTCAGTCCCAGACCCACCTCTGCCATGTCCAGGAATCCCACCACCTGTGTGAGACGCCCTGTCCTCCAAGTGAGCCTTCCCCACAGAAAGGTCCTTGGCCCACCTAGGAGACCTAGCAGTTGGGTGGGAAGTGAGCACGTTCAGAGTTAATTTATCAATAAAATATTTTCAGAGGAGAAAGGTCTGACCTTCTTGGAAAGGTTTAGATGAGGCAGCAGCAGCAGTGGTTCCATCTTTGGTGGAAGAGAAGCAGCTTTTGGGTGGGATGGGTCCACCTCAGAACCCGTGACCTGGACTCCTGACTGGACAAGGAGTCTTGTCCTGTGGCTGTGAGTAGTGAGGGCCCTGGGAGCAACCCCTTCAAGACCCTTCTGACTTCCTGGGAATCGGTTTTTCACAGAGATGGAACACAGCTCCCAGAGATGAGGCAGAAACTCTACAGTCATGGGTGGAAATGCCCACTCCTCTGGCTTCAGTTCCTGGTGGACAGCTGGCTAGGGACTAGTTACTAGTAAGGTTCTTCATGGAAATGCTGCTACACACGTAAAGGGGCCTGATCATCTCAAGCTGGGATCCCCAGCAATCTGCCTGCCAGGTTCCCACAGTTTGGAATTCACAAAGAGAAAACTATCTTCTTCATCCATCAGTAGGATCTTTACAAGGTTTGGTTCATAA
The DNA here is from genome assembly GCA_029593785.1 of Cabassous unicinctus. NCBI lineage: Eukaryota > Metazoa > Chordata > Mammalia > Cingulata > Chlamyphoridae > Cabassous > Cabassous unicinctus. The sequence continues at coordinate 2,776 of JAQZBX010053356.1, read as the reverse complement.
CCTCCCTGCAGAGCACTTATCTCCCATAAGTGCAGATCCTCCCTGGAGAAAGCCTGTCTTCCTTCCCCAATCCTCAGCCACACCTCAGCTCTGAAAGCAAAACTCATTCTCACAGACATTTCCAGCCACTAGACACTCGGTAATCCCTCCGTTGCCTGCGGCATTTGGCTCTGAGCTCTGTAGTGTGCATTTGTCTTTTGACTAAAATGCAGTTAGTTCAGAGTGGCACAAAAACATGGTTGTGGATTAGGTTTGAAAGTGAAAATCTGGCAATATTTTGGCAAATGTCCTCCTCATCACAGGAAGACCTACAGGGGCACACACACTGGGCTTGAAGTGGAAAAACAGGAACCAGAGTGATTCTTCTTCAGTGTAGTAATAGGAGAAGAAAAGCACTGATCTTTGCAGATGAAGACCTGCCTTGGTGGAGAGGAGCATCTAGGGCCTGGGAGCTCAGAAGGAGAAGAGGAGTCAGTGGTGTTTGAGGGACAGGGAGGGTCACAGTAGGAAGGGAAGTAAGAGGAGGGTGCTGCAGGCATGGCACCACCCAGGGATGGGACTGGAGTGTTCTGACTGTCTTCTCCATGACCTGGCTCAGCTTGGCTCAGAAATTCTTGCTGCATCGTCACTCTGGGCTGAGGCCCAGAGAACTGCCAACCTCCTAATTACAGGCATTTCTCACTGGTGTCGTAGTGGCCATGGCGGGCCCAGTATCGGAGCTGCTCTGTGTCATCGAAGGAGTGCTTGCTACTTTGAGAAATTGCTCCCTGTTTTCCCCACTTACCCTTCCATCTGCCCCTCATCCACCTTTCCTCACATTCAACTCCTCTCCTTCACCCTGATCCTTGCCAGCTGCTCTTGCTCATAGCTCATACTTTCTCCCTGTGAATGATCTTTGGGTTCCTGCACACATATCCTGACAAAGTCCAAGCCCCCCACACAACCCTAGTCTGTCTCTCTCTCTCTCTCTCTCTCTCTCTCTCTCTCTCTCACACACACACACACAAACACACACTCACATACATACATACACTCCTCTGCTCTGAATTGGGCTGGTGAGGTGGGGGATTACAGCTTGGCATTCATCGGCCCCATCACTTTTGAGTTGAGCTTTGATTTTCTTCAGCAAAAATTATCTCAGGCCTTTGACGCCATAAAGAGCCTAAGACTTTGGTTAGACACCACTTCCCTTTGTCTTAAGCCTTGTCTCTTACCCAGAGATGGTTCCCAGATTCTGATCCATACAGCCTTCTGTTCCAATTCTTACTAATGTGGGAGACTGAGACAAACTCACCTTCATTCTTCATTCAATTTCCTAAAAATATTTATTGAGTGCTTACATTGTTTTAGGTGCTAGGATAGAGAGGTGAACGGAACTGACACCCTCCCTGAATTATTGAAGTTGAAGGTTTTGGGGGGAAGGCAGACCTTAAACAACTGATCACATGAATAATTAATCACAATAGCACAGGTAATTAATTACAATTGTGAGGAGTGCTAAGAAGAAGTATGCGATGGGTAAAAGAAATTTTGGCTTGCAAGAGGGTGTGGCGTCTGAGGAATGGAGCCTGGGAGAGGTTGGCTGAGAATAGACCACGCCTCTCTTACTTTCCTTCCCAGCTCCTGCACAGTGATGGATGAGGGGGAAGCTAGTTGTTTATTTCCCTCTGGAAGCCACGTTGCTGGTGTGGAGAAGGGAACCACGGTATTTAATAAAGAACCCTGCATGTGTCCTGGGTAGATGGATGAGCAAATATTCCCGACTGAAGAACCACTTGCCCTCCCTCATAGGAGAGGATAGGAGGGGATGGGGCTGAGGTTGAGGCTGGGGGATTGAAATGGGGAGCCCAGTCAGAACCTTGGGAAGGGTAGAAAGACTCAGCAGCACTGCTGCCCTTCTCTAGGAGCCCAGAACTCTGCACTGTGGGTAGTTACTGCCCTCTGATGGGCACAGGGATATAGTTCGGTTTTGTCCTTTAAAGAAGATTTGGGGCTGAAGTATTTAAAGCTTCTTATTGTAGGGAGTGTCACAAAGAGGGTGTTGGAATAGCCTTCTCAGGGTTCTTTTCTCTGTACACACTACAGGCGGGAACGAGAAGGCCTTCCTATAGCTAGGGCCCTGTGGCTTGCAAGTTAGCCTTTGGAGATGGAATTTTGATTCCTAAGGTTGGGGGGTGGGGAAGGGAAAGAGAATAAAGAGGGAGGAATGTGGAATTCCAAACCAACTTTATTCACTTGACCATCTCATTTCCTTTGTCTCTCTCTATCCTGGATAGGATTAACCCAGTAGTGCTAAAAATCTGTTTTGTATTTCAATGCTGCCTTTACTGAGTTATGTGTTTAAAAATAACTGCAGCCTTTTCTTATAAGCATATATGACTTACCTGGAGCTAGGGCTTCATAAATCTGCTGTTCAACTCTCCCACTTTCCCCCCTTCACTATCAACCAGTCATCCAGACAGCCAGTGAATGGGGCTGTAAGAGACAGGGAACCTTTTCACTCTACCTTTTGTACTTTTAAATGTTCTACCTACCAGGTGTTGATGTCATTACCATTTAAAAGTAATTATTTAAAAATGCATTGGGTACTTCTAACAGCTATGCACTCTACAGGGTGCAGTGGTCTTGCACGCAGATCAGTTCCTGACTCAATGGGATGGCAAACACCCTCTGTGTTCTAGGATCAGGAGCACCCAGAATTCCTCCTGGACAGTGGGTACCCTCAGCCTTGGGTCTGTCTGATAAACTGACCTAAGGGAAGATCTTTCCCTGTCCC
>JAQZBX010053355.1:0-18912 GCA_029593785.1 Cabassous unicinctus | reverse complement strand
ATACTATTTGAACTTTTATAGAAAGAAAATGGCTTAAAACAATAATAATATCATTGTATTATGTGTCATAGCATACTAAATTGAATTTATCACTCATTAATTGAATACGAGCAAAATTAACCAAGTACTTTCTGTATGTAGGTCTTAATCAAGAGCTTTCAGTAAGCAATTTACCAGATATATTTGGAAAGAAGTAAAGATGAAAACTAGAGATACAAACCAACAAAGAGTAGCAAAGAAAACTATACAGGCCAGCTTGTTTTGAAAGGGAGAGAAATAATACATCATAAAAGAGGTCTTTAAACCCCAATATTCTGGCAAAAAGCTGATTGAGAAAACTACTCAGCTGCAAAGACAGGCTTCCTTTCTTAGAAAAGGAAGAATAACTTAGAGGACAGAACCTAGAGCCACGAAGATTTTTTCCCAGGTCTGCAGATCAAGAGGAATAGTACTCAACTAGGCATACAAAAAAAAAGGGAGCACATGCATCAACACCTGGACCTAATTTACATGTCGACATCCCAGACTTCAAGCAAATGCTGAAGCAAAATATCTAGTGAGACTCTTTGGAACAGGTGCTCTATAGGAGTCCAGGCATCATGTAAGTTCACCTCCTGAGATCATCTACTATGAGAAAGCCCCAACTGATTATTTGGAGAGAATGGCACCTGGTCACTCCTCAGCTGTCTCAGCTGCAAAAGTTCCAGACACCCAAAATGCCAAGATGACACCTAACAGATTTAGTGGTGGTTACCCAACATCATCAGATCCCAGCTCATGTTCACATATCCCCAGTGATCCCCACAATGCAATTTGCAGTTGGTTTGTTCAAGACTCAGTCAAAGCCTACATACAGCATTTGAGGTCAGTCATCTGAGGATTTCATTTCCATGGTCATTGGACCCCAGAGAACCAAAACAGAGGCAGAGATGTTGAGACACCCATGGCACCTGGACATCTTCAGTTTATCAGACATCATGTTTTATGGTTGGATGGGATTTCAGAATTGAAAAACTGTGAGATTTCACGTAAAAATCTGGTTTGGTTGCTTCTCTGAAAAGCAGTCATTCCCGCTGTGCTGAGTAGACACTGTCATGGACAGCTTGAGGTAAACAGTGTCTACCTTGTTTTGACAGGGCCTGGGCTCTCTGTCTGTCACAAATCTGCCTCTTCCTACAAGCCCCTCCACACTATGGCCAAGGCTGCTGAGACCAGCTCACACCTGCCCTACCTCACACAGGCACATTATCTGCTGCTTCTGAAGGCTTTCTTTCTGCCATCTCTGGACTGGGGAAGGGTGCGGAGGGGAAGCAGGTAGAAACACCTGAAAGCCAACATGAAGAATGTAGACTTGGTCTGTGTGCAAACTGTGTTTTGAGAAACTTGGGACTAGTTGTGATGATGAATCAATGTTTGTGAGGAAATAGTGATGGATGATTAGAGGCTTAAAAAGTTGTTTTCTAACAGCTGAGTCTAGTAGTCTAATATTATGACTTCACTGAACAGAATTAAAATTCACCAGGCACCTACATCGATGCCAGGCAGGGCACTTTTTTAAGTTTGAGAAAAGATGCACTCTCATTTTCAACAAGAGTAGATTAGCTAATTCACAGCCACTTTGAATACCCTGTAAACACATTCATTGTAGAAATTTGGAGGTAACTGGAGATCATGGCTTAATCCTAATTATAGGCTTTTATGGTGGAGATTTATATGTTTCCAGACAGGTTAAAATAATCACTTTTGATGTTATGAGTACATTAATGAAAGATAAGAATATTAGAGACAACCCAGTGTGACCAACATAAGAATAATATAAGATTTCAAAGGATAAACAGCACAGAAAGCACAAGGTAGGTCATGATCAACAAAATTGCTCTGTAGAGTTTTCCACAACTGAAGGATCTAACCTTTCTAATTGAAAGAGCCCTACCAGAACTCAGAAAAAAATGGTTGAAAACATATAAACTTACATCTATTATGAAATTTCATAGAGAGAAACGATGACCTATACTAGAATGGTTTAGGGCTCTTAACCATAAATCAAGAAACAAGAATACAATAATAGAAGGCTATCAACATTTTGAAGGAAAATTCTTTCCAATAGACTCCTATACCATGTCAAATTATCTATCAATTATGAGGGTAAAATTTTCAAAAAAGTTCAAAACTATGCATCCAATGCACCCTTCTCAAGCAGCTTCTAGAGGATTTGCTCCAGCAAAGAGGAGAATAAATCATGAACAAGTTAGATATTTAATACTGGAGATATTCAAAGAGAATCCCAGCAATGAAAATAAAGTGAGATTTCAGGATGACAGTTCTTCAATAGATCTAAAAGACTGTAATCCAGATTGCATCACTGAGACACAGTGATGTGACTCAAGAAACAGATATGTATTGAAGACATATGTTCAATAAGCCTGCTGGTTTTTATTTTTATTTTTATAAGCTATTTTATTGAAGTATAATTTACATATAGTAAATTGCAAAATACTATTCCGTTTTAACCTGAAGTTGGAATATTCAAATGAACTTGGCACAGTGTCTTTCTGAACTTAACTTTCCTTCATGGGTACAGCACCTTTCCCGTCCAAGACCTTTGGTAGAGATGGGCCAGATACATTTATTTTACCACATATTTTGCATTTACCTATACCTTAGAATTGAAGTTAGGGAAAGTGACATAAATAAAAACACAAAGAAACACACATTGAAGTTAAGTTTATGATTACTACTTCAATTTTTAAAACTAAGCAGTATGCTGTTTAGTAATATATGCCTAGATAGTAAATTTATTTTAAAAAATCAAGAGGACATTTAAGACAAGAAAAGGATAAAGGTTACCTTGTTACTGTGAGAGGAAGATGAAATAAGGGATAGGCACAAAGTAGCCCTCTGATAATGATGATGTGTTTTCAGTAACATAGATGTTGGATAAATTTTAAAATTTTGCCTTATATTCTATATGAAAATTCTGTATGCTCTTCTGTTTATATGACAACTTAATTTAAAAGGAATCAAGAGGTAACTCTTAGGCAATATATAATACTAGGCTAAGTTTTAATTTCACAAGAAAAATTTCATGGGCACAATCATCAATACCAAGGGCCTGTCATAATTGTGTCTTCTCCTTTGCTAGGCACTGCCCATGTACTTGGGGGATTCTTGCCACTCTATTAGAGAATGTAGCAAGATCCCCAGGATGGGAATTCAATATTCTTTTGGCTATTGTGTGGGTCTCTACTCACTGAGACAATGCCCCATGAACACCTGAACATATTTTTATGCCATAGAGGCATGCACTAGGTGCACCCCTCCGTTCACATGCCCACATCTCTGACTTCCTGCCCAGCAATCCTCCTCTGCCATAGATGTGGCACTTCTGTGATCCAAAAGCTTCCCAAAACCAACCCAAAAAAATAACCAAATTAATAAGAAACTAATATGGTCTCTCTCTAAGCCAAATTCAGCATATTAGTGCACTACTTTCTTCCCAGCATGGGCCATGACTCCCAAGGATTAGCCTCTCTGGCACTGAGGGATTATTACAAAGCACCAACTAGGGATGCATCTGGAAAAAGACCTTGACCAAAAAGGAAAAAGAGTAAATACAAATGTGTTTTATGATTAATACATCACCCTAATACCAAAATCCAGATAAAGATAATATAAGAAAAGTAAATTATAGACCCATTTTTCTTATAAATATAGATGCAAAAATCCTCAAAAATACTTGAAATTGCATCCAACAGCACATTAAAACAATTATGCACCATGATCAAGTGGTTCTTATCCCAGTTCTGCAAAGGTAGTTCAACATAAGAGAATGAATTAATGTAATACACCACGTTACAAAACAATAGGAAAAAACTACATGATTATGTTCATTAATTCAGAAAAGACATTTGAAAAACCCAGCATTCTTTCTTGATAAAAACACTTAGAAAAATAGGAACAGAAGGAAATTTCCTTAACAAGTTAAAGGTCATATTTGAAAAGCCTACTGCTAACATCATACTCAATGGTGAAAGATAGAAAGCTTTCCCTGTAAAATCTGTAACATGACAAGGATGCCTACTGTCACCACAGTTATTCAGCACTGGAAGTTCAAACCAGAGCAGTCAGGCAACAAAAAGAAATAAACCCATCCAATTTAGAAAGGAATAATTAAAACTTTCACTATTTGCAGATGACATGATCCTATATAAAGAAAGTAAAATTTTAAAAAACCAACAACAAAGCTACTAGAGAAATAAATGAATACAGCAAAGTGTCAGGGTACAAGATCAACATGAAAAAATTGGTAGTAATTCTAAGCACTAATAATGAGCAACATGAGGAAGAAATCAAGAGATAAATTCCACTTACAATAGTAACTAAAAGAATCAAAAATCTTGGAATAAATTTAACCAAGGATGTAAAGGACTTGTACACAGAAAACAACTAAACATTGCTAAAAGAATTAAAAATGACTTAAATAAATGGAAGGACATTCTGTGTTCATGGATTGGAAAACTAAATATCATTAAATATGTCAATTCTATTATCCAAAATAATTTACAGATTCAGCACAATCCCAATCAAAATTCCAGCAAACTTCTTTGCAGAAATTGAAATGCTAATTATCAAATTTATTTGGAAGGGGGGTACCTGAAGAGCCAAAGCTATTTTGAAAAAGAAGAATGAAGTTGGAGGACTCACACTTCCTGAATTTAAAACATATTACAAAGCAATGGTAGTCAAAACAGCATGGTATTGGCACAGGGATAGATATCTTGACTACAGGAATCATATTGAGAATTCAGAAATAGACCCTCACACTTAGGGTCAATTGAATATTTGTAAGACTGCTAAGACCACTCAACTGGGGTTGAATAGTCTCTTCATCAAATGGTCATGGTAGAACTGGATATCCATATGCAAAAGAATGAAATTGAACCTGTATCTCAAACCATATACAAAAATTAATTAAAATGGATCAAAGACCTAAATATAAGAACCAGGCCTATACAACCATAGAAAGAAATGATTTGTGTTACGTAATGGTTTTTTGAACTATTCTCCCAGAGCATAAACAACAAAAGTAAAAATAGATAAATGGGGCCTCATCAAAATTAAAAACTCTTGTGCCTCAAAAGACTTTGTCGCTTAAGTCAAAAGACCGCCTACTCAAAGGGAGAAAATATTTGGAAACTACATGTTTGACAAGGGTTTAAAATCCAGAATATATAAAGAATCCTACAATTCAAAAATAAGACAAAGAACCCAATTGAAAAATAGACAAAAGACTTGAATAGACATTTCTCCAGAGAGGAAATACAAATGGCCAAAAAGCACCTGAAAAGATGCTCAACATCCCTGTCAATCAGGGAAATGCAAATCAGGACCACAATGACATATAATTTCACACCCACTAGAATGCTTACTATTTAAAAAACAAAAAACTGCAAGTGTTATAGAGGATGCGGAGAAATAACAGATTTCATTCATGGCTAGTGAGAATGTAAAAGAGTGCAGCCGCTGTGGAAGACAGTTTGGCAGCTCCTCAACAGCTATGTATAGATTTACGACCCAGCAATCCACTACCAGGTATATACCCAGAAGACTTGTAAGCAGGGACTTGAAAAGGTATCTTCAGACAGATGTTCATAGTGGGCATTATTCACAATTGCCAAAAGAAGAAAGCAACCCAAGAGTCCATCAGTCAATGAACAGATAAACAAAACGCAGTACATACATACAATGGAATATTTTTCAGCCATAAAAAAAAATAAAGTCCTGATGCATGCAACAACATGGATGAACCTTGAGGGTATTATGCTGAGTAACATAAGCCAGACACAAAGCGACAAATATTGTATTTTCTTGCTGATATGGACTAATTATAATAAGCAAATTCACAGTGATATAATCTAGAATATAAGTTACCAGCAGATAGATTGGTGTTAGAGAAAGGGGAGTTGATGCTCAATTTGTACAGAATTTCTATTTTCGTTGATTGTAAAGGTTTGAAAATGTATGGTGCTTATGGTAGCACATTATTGTGAGTATAATAAATAGCACTGAATTATATAGGTGAATGTGGTTAAAAGTGGAACCTTTAAATCATATATATTACTAGAATAAAAAATAAAAGATAAAACATAGGACTATATGAAAATACAGTGAACCCTATTGTAGATACAGACTATAGTTAATACAAGCATATGAATATTCTTTAATGAATTATAACAAAAGTATGACACTAATAAAAGGTGTTAATGTTGAGTGATACATGGAAAAAATACACCTAATTAAACTATGGACAGTAGTTAATAGTAATATTTTAATAATTTTCCATCAATTGTAACAAAGGTAAATACAGTTATGAATTAGTAAAATTACCAAAATATTATCATCAATTGTAACAAATGTTCAATACCAATGCAATTCCATACCAGTGTAAGTGTAAGTTGTGGGATGGCATATTGGAATCTTGCTGTATATGATGGGTCCTAAACCCACAACCTTTCTACTAAAATTTTTTTTAAAATGATAATATGCTCAACATCATTAGCTGCTCAAGAAATGCACGTTAAATCAGTATTTTTTTGCTTTACTCTCAAATGTGAAAAGACTACACTGAAAAAAAGTCTCAGATTTTTTTTTAAAAAACTGACAAATATAAACAAATATAAAAACCAAAAAAATTGGGAAGAATAATATTTAGGGAACTGAATAAACATTGAATCTGTAGAAGACTGCAAAAGTTAAAGAGAAAATGAAAGGCAAACAATAAAAGCAGAAGCAAATATATTAAGAATGCACAGATAAGTCTGCATTATAATTTTAATACATGCGGATTTCAAGTATATATAAATTAATAATAATCCTTGTTTCATGCCAGGATATCATTTTTGGACACATATGTGCATTATGATTAATATCTAGCCTCATGCTCTGCTCTCATCCCACCTGTTTCCTCCCAGCCCAAGGTAATATATTCTGATTCCCTTGTTAATCATTCAGCTGTAGATTTTTAATACATATTTGATTGCATACATATATTCCTAATGTTTTATTTTAGTCGCTTTTATTAAAAGAACATCATATACAGTATTTTTTCAATTGCATTCTTTTTTATATAGTTTTTTTTAAATATTCATAATACATAAATGTTACATAAAAAATATAGGGGATTACTGTATGCCCCACTCCCCACACCACCCACATTTACCCACATTAACAACATCATTCATTAGTGTGGTACATTCATTGCAATTGATGAGCACATTTTGGATTATTGCCACTAAACATGTATTATAAATTACATTGTAATTTCCACTCTCTCCCACACAATTTGGTAGGTTATGACAAGATATACAATGGCCTGTATCTGTCGTTGCAATGTCATTCAGGACAATTCCCAAGACATGAAAATGCCTCCGTACTACACCTGTTTTCCCTCTCCCTGACCTCAGAACCTCAAGTGACCACTGCCTCCACATCAATGATTACAGTATTCCATACAATTTAGGAATATATTTCCCCCTCTAGGAAGTGGAGCTTAACTCTCCTCTCTATAACTGTGAATTATGCTTAGTGGCTTACTTCCTAAGAGTATAGTATGAAAAGGGGGAAAATAAGTTTACAGTGGAGACATCTGCCAAACATTGCCTCAGCCAGGTGACCAAGGATAATATCATCTGGGATAAGTCATTTGAGAGCAGCTGTGCTAAGATGCCATGAGAATGGCACTTCATCGCTGAGGGCAGTCTTGCTCCCCAAAACCTAGAACTTCAGGCTAATTATGAGAAAAACCTCAGACAAACCACAACGGAGGGATGTTCTGCAAAGTACCTGACTAGAACACATCAAAACTCCCAAGGACATCCAAACAGGAGAAGCTGGAGAAACTGTCACCATCTAGAACTAAGAGTCATGACAGAAAAATATAATGTGGTGTTCTGGATGAGATCCTGGAACAGAAAAAGAATATTTAGAAAAAACTAATGGAATCCAATAAAGTATGAACTGAAGTTTTAAAAATAAAATGCTCTATTTGTAAACTTTTGTGACTTTCTCCCTTAATGTATTAATGCTTAGATTTACTCTTATTGTAGGTATAGTCATAATTTATTTGTTGCCTCATAGTCTATTGTCTGAATACTCCATTTTTCATCTATCAAAAATCCTACTGATTGACATTTGATTTGTTTCCAGAATTTTTATTTTGTTAACTCTGCCGTTAAGAATATATATATATATGAATCTCCTCCTACAAGGGCAAGATATTCTCTTGGGTATGTATTTTGGAGAGGATTCTCTGGGATATAAAATAATACCAAATTCCCAAATTATTTTCACTTATTACCAACTACAATATGAAATAGAACCTATAGACCACCTGTAGACTCAGCCTTATTTTTTCATTATCACACCCCAAGAGACCTTTTAATAGATTTTTTTTCTAAGCACCACAAAGAAATTTTAATACCACGTAACATACTATATATCTGTTTATGTGTTGAAGCTATATATACAAAAATATTCTGTTTGTTCGGTTAAACACAGTCCATCTTCTACCACAGGATGCATTGTGTTATACAGTCCCATGCTTTATACAATCCATTGAAAGTGTACACCAGTGGCTCTCATTTTTAACACAGAGTTGTGCTGTCAATTTTAGAACATTTTCATTACTCCTAAAGGAAAAGTCCCGTACCCCTTTATACACTCCTACTGTTCCTTGGAATTGATATATCTTCTTTGCCTTTACTGCAAAAATATTACAATGCTACTGTTAACTATAATCCATAAATTATGTTAGTTGTAATTTCCCCATGTATCACTATATTCTTAACATTTTGTAAAAGAACTTATACTATTAACTACAATCTTCTTATATTAACCATAGTTTTCATCTACCACCAAAATCGCTATGTTATGCAGTCCCTGCATTATTCTCTAGCTTCTTTTCAATTAAAATATTACATCCACAGACTACCCCTTTCGGTCACACTGAACAAATATGAGAACATTTTCTCATGAACTATAACAAATATATAATACTAATATAGGATGTTAATTAACAGTTGGGGGGGGAAACACACCAAATATTATATATTGGTTATAGCCAGTAGTACTATTTTGATGATGCTCTTTCACTTTGTAACAATAGTTTCACATCAGTGCAAGGTGTTGGTGATGTGTACTGTATGGGAGCCCTGTAGATGACACGCATGTTTATTTTGGAAGTTCACAACTTTTACTATGCACTTATTGCTTATGGATAGTCATGTATGAATGATAAACTTCAATAAAAAAGTTAAGAAATATTTTATTTGAATATATGCATAAGAATAATGCTGCCAAAAAAGAATATTATACTTAAAAGGAAAAAATTATTTTGTAACCCACAAAAAACTATTTTCAACACATTAGGGGAAACACTGTCTCCATTGAGAATACAGTCTAGATTACATCCTCTCCAGCTTTGTCATGGTACGGCATTTTTTCATTTTTTCCCAACTGAATAGTTGTAAAATGGGATTTTCTTGTGCTCTTGTGTTCCAATTCTCTGACAACATATAAAATATCCCGACATGTTTTACTGAGCATATTGCTTGCTCTTTTATGAAATGTGTAATGATATATTTTGTCCATATAATTTTGGATTGGTTGTGCCTTTCTTATATATTTGTAGGAGTTCATTATATATGTTTATCATTGCATGTATTGTGAACATATTCTCTCAGCTTGCACTGGATCATTTTACTTGCTATAAAGCAACCTTTGATAGGCACAAATATATTAATTATATTATAATTATATGTTCATATCTTTTCTTACATGGTTGATGCTATTTGTATTTTTGAACAATATTTACTACATTAAATCAAGAATTTTATAAATTCTCATGTGGAGCTCATATACATATTTTCTTAAAATTAATCCTAAATACTTGGTAATCTCTGATACACATATAAATGGTATTGTCTCTTCAATTAAATGTTGTAGTTGTTTATAGTTGGGGTATAGACATGCAATTGTATTTTGTGTGTTAATCCAGAATCTTCTTAGACTCTTCTTTTAAACTTTCTTTGTAAATGATAGTTCCACCCTCCATTATGACTCCTTACACTCTTAATTTCTATTTGTTATCTTAATGCTCTGGCTAGACTTCTAATGGAATGGTGAACTGCTTTGGTAATATTATACATTGTGTCTTTCTCCTAAGTTAAAAGAAAATATTTCTAATATTTTCCCATTTAGAATAACATTTATTCATTCAATTTGTATAAGTAAACTTTATTAGGTTAGTGAAGTTTACTTCTTTTCTAAGTTTACTATTTTTTTAATCATAAAATGGTATTGTGATTTATCAAATGTTTTTTTTTTTTTACATCTTTTGTGGTCATAATTCTTTTAATCTTTAAGTCAGTTAAGGTGGTGAAAGTAATTTTACAATTTCTAATATTAAACTATCTATGCCTACTTGATATAATAAGTCAGAGTGGTTACTTTTATTTTTATCTAATTTTTATTTTTATTTTTGAAGAAGCTTTGGATTACATAAATGTTGCATCAAATCTATAGGGGAATCCCATACTGTATGATTCAATTTGCTAATATGCAAGAGAATAGACAGTCTTTTCTTAAATTCATGGAATATTTACAAAAAATGAATAATTTCCTCATCCAAATATTGTAACTAAATAAATTCCACCAAAAATGCTTTGAGTTTAAAATTTCAGAACATAATATAAAACTAGAAATAACAATATTTTGTCTAAAGAAATTAACTACATTGAATTAATATACCTATCTAAATAATCCTTGATCTAAGAGAAAATTATTTGTAAAATTATAAATATGAAACACATTATGTAGAAAACTATGCAATATACTTAAATATAATTCATTAAAATGTAAACTGAAAATAAAATATTAAGTATCAGCAAATAAATTTGGAAAAAGAAGGCTAACTAAATAAGATGATAGGAAATAAAATTAAAATAATTGTGATATGAAAATGATATAGAACTCAAATATCTAATGTTATGAAGTAAAACTCTTAGCAAGTTTAAGGAAAAAAAAAGCATGAAATCTCAACATTAAATATTATAAAGAATATATAACAACATCATTGAAAGAATAAAATTATTAATTAAATATTATATGTAACTTCATGGTGATAAAATTTCAAATCCAGAGGAAAATAAAGATTTCTACGAACACGTAATTTGTGAAAATGACCCAAGAGCATATAAACTAATAAGACCAATATACATAAGTAATACCAGAAATATTATCAAATATTTATTCTTAAAACTTCAAGACCAGATAGTTTTGCACCAACTATAGCACATTTATTTTTGTTGCTTCCTGTTTTAATGATTTAAAGGGATTATCGAGACAATACTTTCAGCATTGCTTTATATAATTATTTGGGCAAGTAAATTACATTACAGTAGCACTTGCAATTGTCTTTTGCAAAAATTGAAGAGTGACATACTTGATTATGATTTGGATAAATGCAGAGCATAGAACATTCAGTAGTCTCTCTCTACATCTCTCTCTTTTTCTCTCTCATTCTCCTTCATCCCCCAGAAAAATAGATGGATATACAGATATACATATATAAAAACAGATATTATGTTAATACATTTTATGTTTTATGTTTTAATTTAATAGTACTATATTTATAAGTTGCAATTTTGAATACACTTGAGCAAAACAAAGGAAGAACAAACATATATAATACATAGAAATAATACCATAAAACACTTAAGTAGGAAATGAAAAAGCTATTTTCAGTTTATATTTCATTTTTAAAAGAATACATTGATGAAAATTAAATGAAGTAAACTTTAATCTCCAAAACTTTTAGATGCTTTTGGTTGAAACTATTCCAAAGAAAATTACTGGAAATTTTGCTTTTGGTCAATTATTTTACTCCACAGCTTTATAGATGGCTGGAGGTTATTGAAAACATATTCTTCTCAGCAATATCCTTTTCACTGCATGTTTTACTTCCTTATTCCTTAGACTATAAATCAGAGGATTTAACATAGGAATAATAAGAGTATATAACACAGCTATAATCTTGTTTTTCTCTAGTGAGGAGATGGCCCCAGGTTGGGCATAGATGAAAAACACAGTCCTATAGAATAAACTCACCACAGTTAGTGAGAGCTAAAGTTGGAAAAGGTCTCACTCCAGCCCTGGGTTCAGGGGATCTTCAGGACAGTGGAGAGAATATAAGCATAGGAAACAAGAATCAGAGTTGTGGTGGGGATTATGATAAGAGCAGAGAGAATAAACAGCACAATCCCATTCACAACGGTGTCAACACATGAGATCTTGATCAGCACTGGGACATCACAGAAAAAGTGGTCCAGTATGTTTTCTCCACAGAAATGCAAACTGAAGGTGAAACCTGTTTGGATCATGGAGTTGATGCATCCACAGATATAGGAGCCAGTCACCAAATGAACACAAGCCTGCTGAGGCATATGTACAGGATAGTGGAAGGGCGAGCAGATGGCTGAGAAGCGGTCATATGCCGTCACTAACAAAGGGAAGCATTCAGTTCCAATAAAGAGAGCAAAGAAAAAACAACTGTGCTGCACAGACATTGTAAGAAATTTTCTCCTCCCTGGGCAAGAAATTAGCCAGAGTGTTGGGAACAATGACTGTGGAGTAACAGACGTCTAAATAGGACAAATTTCTGAGAAAGAAATACATAGGCATGCAAAGTCTGAAATCGATTTTAATGACGACTATCATGCTGATATTTCCCATTACAATGACCATGTCGATAAAAAAGAACAGTAGGAATAATAGAATCTGTATTTCTGTAGATGTTCTGAATACCAGCAGAATAAACTCTGTCAACTATGAATAATTCCTATTCAGTTCATTCTTCATAGCAGAGACATCACTGAAAAAATGATCACAAGACCTGTGAAAAGCCTTGGTTGCCTTTTGGCTCCTGAAGTTTCCAAAGAGAAAAAAAAATGCTAATATAAATTGGGGTTTTCTTAGCAATGTGTCTCACAGCATAGCTGTGCATTTGGAACTAATCAATGTCCAACCACAATGTGATTGTTTATATATTTTTAAATATATTGTTTCAGTGTTACATAGGAATGTAGATGGCAAAGACTGTCTTAAGTAGTGAAAAGTTTTCAGTTTTCAGTCATTTTCTGCCATTGTCAAGGGCTTTGGAATCAATTGAACTGAAGTCCAAAGTTTACCTCTTCCAGCTTGAAAGACCCCAAGTTGACTATTCACTATTTTAATATCCCAAAGTCCACCTCTGTTAAATGGGAGTTACAATACCACTTTATAGAATTATTGGGAGCATTACATGAAACTACATGAAACTGAGTATGAATCAATATTCACATTGACTAGAACATCTTAAGACTTAATAGAGATTACTAAATAAATACACAAATTGTTCAAAGTTCTCTTGATTTAGAAATGGAGAGTTGGGTAAACTGAGCTATTCTTTTTCCCACTAAAAAATACAATTAATTTGATTATCTTTAGACATTCTGCTACATAAATAAATGAGGTAATATGGGATTGCTGTTTCTTAAAGCTCCAGTCTTGAAGAAAGGCTTCAGAGGTGGTAAGTCAAACTCTTGCTTTTTAATTATGCACTGTTCTATTTCTACCTCCTGCTTCATCCACTGTTAACTTTCTGTTCGCAGATGTTTCTAATTTAGCAGTCAAACCCAGCAGTTCTTTTCCTATTACCATCAAGGGGCTAATATCTTACATATATGGTTTATTTTTTGTTTTTGTAGGAGCACTATGATTGAAGTGAAATATCAACTTTCCCAACAGGAAGTATTTTTTCTTGTACATGTTGTTAATGAAACAGAAGACATTAATGCAAATAAATAGAGCAAAAACATAAATATATTGCATATGCTCTGCTTTGTAACTTATCTGTTTTTATAACTATGAATGTTTAATTTCAAATACATAAAAAGGCATGTGGATAAAATATTAATAATTTAAAGGCTACATGAAAAAATAAATCTAAGTGGGAAATAAGAAACTTTTTAATGTTATAATTCTGTGCTTTGTTACTACATTTAATTTTTAAATTAAATAAAAACTCCTTCCTCTCTCTATATTTAATGTCATATTTGAAGTTACATATTTTTACCTGAAATTTCCATGAAATTAAAACCAAACTACATTCTGAAGTCATGAAACTGCTTTAGCTTGTTTTACTATTTCTTTTATGAAGCCACAAATATTTTATTGGTTAAAAGCATGGTCTTTAAATTCACATAAATCTGAGTTTTAATCTGAGCTCTACATTTCACTGAATAATACTTGGAAAATTTTTGAAATTCCATGGGCCTCTGTTTTCTTCATTAGCCAAACATGGCTTAGAGCATCTACTCTATAGGATTGTTGTTATAATGATTAAATTAAATTATATTTGTAAATTAAATGAAATATGTGACAACTGGAAAATAGAGAGTGCTCATAAAATAATGACTATATAAGAGATTAATAGGGAAAAAAAGAAATTTTGATGAACTAAGAAAAATGTCTTCAGAAAAAGTTAAGATTTTATAAAACCAGGTACCTTATTTGAGATCCAGCAGATTCCAAAGGAAGACTCACTGAAGAATTAAGAAAGCAGATTTTGTTTTAAAAGGAACTTTGAGGGAAATGTAGATTTTTACTAAAATGCTTCTCAGTATATATTATATTTATTCAAATTTCTGAGTACACTCAACGAGAAGACCAATTTATTTCTAAATCTCATGTACCTCATTCTTAATTATTAGAACCAAAACAGAATCCTAGGCTAGGTCTTCAGGTGAACCTTGAGAAATAGCTTCGCATTTATATTACTCAAAGAAAGAACTGAGAATTTCTCCTTCATGTTATCTCCATAAATTGCAAGTCCTTTGATTGAACCATAAAGTTATTCTTAAAACCAGTAAAACAAATTAGAAAAATATATATAAATGTGTGGTAGTTTTGAAAAATGAAAAGGACCCTGGAGATCAATTAGGTCAGTGCTTGCCAAACTTCCTCATACCCTAGAATCACCTGGGGATGTTTTGTTTTTCTTTGCTTTTAATGCTGATTCCTGGGTCACACCGCATTCTTAATTAATATGAATCTTGAAAAATGTCTAAGAGAAAGATGAGTGTGTGGAAGGATTCATTTGTTTTTAAGATTCCAAACTGACTCTAATGAAGTCAGTCCCTAGGTAAATTTTGAGGGCCTGTGAATTAGATCTTTGTGTTGTTTCCAAGCAAAAGAGCAATATTCCCCTTCAAAATCAAAGTCACCGTTAATTCTAAAGTTTCATCTGAAAAAGGTATTCTTCATAATTCATTGCATTGTTTTGTAAATATTACCTTCAAAAATTTCTGTATTTATTCATTCAACAGAAATGTGTACTATACCTAACCCATTTCTTGTTTTTCTGGTTGAAGTACAATCAGATACTAAGACTAGTTGATTCACTTATTTAATGGTGATCCCCAAGTGTTCCTGATATATATCAAACTCACTCCCACGTCTCAGGCTTTCTTGTAGTTTCTTTTTCAAGTTTTTTTTAAAAAGATACTTATATTGTATAAAGGATATATTAAAAATGTATGGATTTCCCATATACCCCATCCCTAGCCCTCCCACACTTTCCCACATTAACAACATCCTTCGTTAGTATGGTACATTTGTTACAATTGATGAACACATATTGTACCATTGCCACTAAGTGTGGATTATAGTGTACATTATTGATTACACTTTCTCCTGCAAAATTTTGTAAGTTATGATAAGATATATAATGGCCTGTATCTGTCAATGCAATTTCATTCAGGACAATTCCAATGTACCAAAAATGCCCCCATATGACACAGGTTTCTCCCTCTCCCTCACCTCAGAACCTCCGGTGGCCACTCCTTCCATATCTATGATAAAAGTTCTTCCATTGCCATCATAACAATAAATCTATAGTAGAATAACAGTAAGTCTTCTCTAGTCCATCATTCATTCCCTAATCCTGAAGATTCTGAGATGGTGATGCTCACACCACCTCTAATTGAGAGGGCCTTAGATCCCATGGGGCAGATGGATGGGACTAATTGATTGCAGTTGTAGACTCTCTCAGTAACTTGGGACGGTCATTGTCCATCCTTATTTCCTTGTTAGTTGTCCTGGGTGAGTCCAGTGAACTGGAGAGTAGGTGTTGCAAATCTTTTGAGTCTAAAGAGGAGTTTCACCTGGGGCATTCTTTAAGGGATATGAGCTAGTTCAAGCATTCATGGGGCATTGTCATGGTGGGTGGAGATCCACACAACAACCGAAAAAACATTCAATTCCCATTCTATGGTGTTCTGCCACATTATCTAATGGGAAAGCACGAATCCCCAGGTACAGGGGTAGTGGCTACTGAAGGAGGATGGACCATTGATGGACCCTTGATATTGATGACTGTACATATGAGCCTTTTCTTCTGCAATTAAAACTTATCGTAGTATTTTAGGTTGCCCAAGAGTTACCTCCTGAAACCCTCCTTGTTGCTCAAATGTGGTCTCTTTCTAAGCCAATCTCAGCATATAAACTCACTACATCCTCTCCTACCTGGTGTGGGGCATGATTCCTGGGGATGAGCCTCCCTGGCACCAAGGGATTACTACCAAGCACCAACTAGCAAAGCAACTGGAAAAAGACCTGGAGCAAGAGGGGAAAGGGTAAAGACAAATGCGTTCATCCCAAATGAGGTCATCCCAAGGTTACACTTATGCATGTCTCAGCAGGATTCCATTGACTGCCACAGTAAATATTGCCTCAAACAGTGGGGTTAAGTAGGGGTCTGGAGACACCATAGGCAGGGCTGACAGTTCAGGAGTTTGGTGCCCTGCCATTGGGCTGTACTTTGGAATTTATACTCCCCAGTGTGACAGAGTTGGACTCAGTTTTGGTTTCCCTACACATGGCTCTTCTACACCTTCTATTTGAACCTATATTTAGTACTACAGTTGATAGGTGTATTTCCAAGAGACTTAAATCTCTGGGCTTTCCATGTGTCAGTTGGGCCCTGAATCCCATAGTTTCTTTACATTTCCACTTAATCTACCTTGCTTTTCCTTGGATGCTGAAAGAGGTATTAATAAATGGCATAAAAATAGATATTATACTTTATATATAGTATATGTTCTTGTTCTGAATTCTTTAAATGAGCTTCTTAGATTTTATGAAACCCCAATAATTGTAAGTAAAATTTTGTGAACATATAAATGGATAGATTTCATGATTTATATAGAATTTTAAAAGCAGCCCTTGGTCTAAAATGATTAGGAATAAAAATGTAAAGTGATACAACTATTAACTCAAGAATAATAAGACAAAGGAAATGAAAATATGTTTTTTTTCATCCTTTCAAATTGGCAAAGTACTTTTTAAAATTCATCACTCATTCATCTAATTTCCTAGTAATTGCAGCATAGTTGGTAATATATTTATTTTATTACAATTACTTACTATTTTTTAATTTGTTCCCATATTGAAAACACATTTTACAAAATATCTTATAATAACGACCAACTACATTACAATTCCATATCACAGTTACTATACAGATTTACATTTTTTTGAGTATTTTTGAATAATGTATCGACATTGTCTCAAACTGTTCTCATTTTGAATTTTTACTTAAATCTATCCTTATTTGAATGTTTTTACACTCAATTCTAGCAGCAATTACAATCCTTCCCCAACACAGGTCAACAAACATATATTTTTCAATTATGCTTTTCAATATCACTACTTTTTTTTTTCATTTTCAAACTACATATGTTCCTCATCTGTAAACTGGAGATAACAATATTACCTATCTCCTAGAATTGCAGTGTGCATTAAATAACTATGTATACACACACATATCTATCTATATATATATATCAGCTATTATTATTACATCTCATATATACGATGAAAATATAAGCTACAATGAAAATTACAACCATGTAGTAGTTACTTTAGCACAAGGAATGCTCAGAATAATCTAGAAGAAAAAGTTAAAAGAGTATTCACATGAAATATGAAAGAAAGTTGCAATTTTTGGTGGAAAATTATTTTTAAGAACCAGATGAGAACAGAGCCCAATCACTTCTAAAGTTTGAATCATATAATATGATGCTTTATGAAAGATGTAAGTTTTATATTCTATTGCTTCCTTGTAATCATGGAGGCATACAAAATTTGCCTCAGTTGTTCTGAAAAAAGGAAATTTTTATTTAAGCATGAATGAAGCTTAGTTCTCCAAAATGAGAGCATGGCAGTGTGGAGTATATTGGAGATCATCAGTGTAACTTCACTGCCCAAAAAAGAAGATTGACAATAATCATTGTGATTAAGAAAGAAAAATCTGAAACCCCCGCATCAAACATGGAGATAATGATACTTTTGATTTTTTCCAAGAATAACGAAAGGTATAGGTAGGTAGGTAGATAGATAGATAGATAGATAGATAGATAGATAGATAGATAGATATAGATAGATAGATATCGGTGCTGTAGGTTCCTGGAAAGGAAACACGGAATTTCAGTTCCTGGTCTGTTGTTGTCAGTGTGAGGCGCAAAGGAAGAGTCAAAGAAGTTGATGCATATGAAGCAGAGGGCTGCAGCTAGCTCAGGCAAAACAGCCCTGAGGATACTGTGACCCTCTCTTTTATTCAGCTTACAACAGTGTATATTGTTCTCAAGGTAGCCTAACCTTGCTCACAATCTGTTTTGTTCTTACCTCAGCAAGAACACTTCTTTCTCTGGCAGTCTACCAAGAAGCTGCTTTTTGTACTACAAAGCTGATAACAAAAGTAGGGAGTCCTTCACTAGTTTCTCAGCTTGGTGCGTGAGAGCGCTACCTGTTTCTGAG
>JAQZBX010053354.1:6131-19007 GCA_029593785.1 Cabassous unicinctus | reverse complement strand
GGAAATAGCAAAGATTAGATCAGAGCTAAATGAAATAGAGAAGAAGAAAGCACTAAAAAAATAAACAAAACAAATAGCTGGTTCTTTGAGAAGATCAAAAAAATTGACAAACCCTTAGCCAGACTAATAAAGAAAAACAGAAAACTGATGCAAATATAAAAAATAAGGAATGAGCAAGGGGATATCACTACTGACACCACAGAAATAAAGAATATCATAAAAGGATACTTTGAAAAATTATATGCCAACAAGAATGCTAATTTATAGGAAATGGAAAAATTTCTAGAAACTCACAAACAGCCTACATTGACGAAAGAAGAATTTGATGAACTCAGCTGTCCATTGACAAGTTAAGATTGACTCAGTCATCAAAAGCCTCCCAATCAAGATGAGCCCAGGACCAGATGGCTCAACAACTGAATTCTACCAAACATTCTGGAAAGAGTTAACAACAATCCTGCTTAGCTCTTCCAGAAAATAGAAGTAGAAGGAATATTGCCTAACTCATTCCATGATGCCAACATTTCCCTAATACCAAAGCCAAACAATGATACCTCAAGAAAGGAAAATTACAGACCAATTTCTCTAATGAACCTAGATGCTAAAATCCTCACCAATATACTTGCTAATCACATTCAACAAAATATTAAAAGAATTATACAGCATGACCAAGTGGGTTTCATCCTGGGTATGCAAGCATGGTTCAATATAAGAAAATCAATCAATGTAATACACCACATATACACAATGAAAGAAAAAAAAATCACATGATCATCTCTATAGATGCAGGAAAAGCATTTGACAAAATACAGAACTTTTTCCTGATAAAAACACTGCAAATGATAGGAATAGAAGGAAACTTTCTGAATATGATAAAGGGTATATATGAAAAACCCAAAGCTAACATCATATTCAATTGTGAAATTCTAAAAGCCTTCCCTCTGAGATCGGGAACAAGACAAGGATGCCCACTATCACCACTCATATTTAACATTGTTTTAAAAGTACTTGCTCATGCACTGAGGCAAGAAAAAGATATAAAAGCCATTCAAATTGGAAAAGAAGAAGTAAAAATTTCATTATTTACAGATGACATGATCCTGTACATAGAAAGTCCTGAGAAATCTACAACAAAGCTTCTAGAACTTCTAAAGGAGTTCAGTAATGTCGCAGGCTATAAGATCAATGCTCAAAAATCAGAAGCATTTCTGTACACCAATAACAAGCAATCTGAGGAGGAAATTAAAAAAAAATACCATTTACAATAGTAACTAAAAGAATCAAATACCTAGAAATAAATTTAACTAAAGATGCAAAGGACTTATATACAGAAATCTACACAACACTGTTAAAGGAATTCAAAGAAGACTTAAATAAATGGGAGAATATTCCCGGTTCATGGATAGGAAGATTAAACATCATCAAGATGTCTATCCTACCTAAACTAATCTATAGATTTAATGCAATCCCAATAAAAATCAACACTGTATTTTTTTAAGGAACTGGAAAGACTAACCTCAAAATATATTTGTAAAGCTAAGAGGCCCCAAATCACAGAAGAAATATTGACAAAGAAAAATAAAGTTGGAGGTATCCCAATACCTGAATTTAAAACATACTACAAAGCTACATTGCTCAAAACTGCATGGTATTGGCACAAGGATAGACATACTGACAAATGGAACAGAATTGAGACTTCTGATATAGATCCTCGCATATACAGTAATCTGATATTTGACAAGGCCACCAAGCCCACTTAGTTGGGAGAGAATGGTTTCTTTAACAAGTGGTGCTTGGAGAACTGGATATCCATATCCAAAAGAATGAGAGAGGAATAACATCTTACATCTTATACATAAATCAACTCAAGATGGATCAAAGATCTAAATATAAGAGCCAAAACCATAAAAACCTTGGAAGATAATGTAAGGAAGCATCTACAGGACTTTGTAATAGGAAATGGTTTAATGAACTTCACACCCAAAGCACGAGCAGGAAAAGATAAAATAGATAAATGGGATCTCCTTAAAATTAAAAACTTCTTCACCTCAAAGGACATTATTAAGAAAATAAAAAGGCAGCCTACACAAAGGGAGAAAATATTTGACAACCATATATCTGATAGGAGCCTATATCCTGCATATATAAAGAAATCCTACACCTCGAAAATAAAAAAACAAACAACCCATTTAAAAAATGGACAAGTGACCTGAAAAGATACTTCTCCAAGAAAGAAATACAAATGGCTAAAAAGCTCATGAAAAAATGTTCAGCATCACTGGCTATTAGGGAAATGCAAATCAAAACTACAATGAGATAACATCTTACACACATCAGAATGGCAGCTATCAAAAAAACAGCAGACTATAAGTGTTGGAGAAGATGTGGAGGAATAGGAACCCTCATCCACTGCTGGTGGAATTGTGGAATTGTCCAGCCACTGTGGAGGACAGTTTGGCAGTTTCTCAGAAAACTAACAATAGATCTTCTGTATGTTCCAGTGATTCCACTAGTGGGTACATACCCAGAAGAATTGAAAGCAAAGACATGAACAGATATATGCACACCAAAGTTTATAGCACCATTGTTCACAATAGCCAAAAGTTGGAATCAGCCCTGGTGCCCATCAACAGATGGATGGATAAACAATATATGCTAAATACATACAATGGAATATTACTCAGCTGTAAGAAGGAATAAAGTGCTAACACATGGAATAACTTGGATTAATCTTGAAGACCTTATGTTGAGTGAAGCAAGCCAGGCATTGAAGGATGAACAGTACATGACCTCACTGATTTGAATTGAGGAAGGTGAGCAGTCTCTGAGAATCTTGTCTGAAAGATAGGTTTACAAGAAAGAGAAAGAGAAGAGAAAGTTGTGAGCCATCATCCATACGGACATAATCTATGGTAAAGAGATAGACTATAGTTGCATATTGAAGGATAGGACCAGTCAGTAGTGATATTACTGGGTTCGGTGGTGCAGGGTTGACAGGTGAGTAGATTAGGAAGTGCGGGTTAGAATACCCAGGATACTGGAAGAGAGATGGGAGAGGGACCAGGTCAACACGGGATTTGTGGATATGAGGTTGAAAGTGCAGGAGTGGGAATGATCTTATGGCAATATGACAAGGTAGTGTCACTGGTTTAGGGTGTAGGTTGTGGGGGCATTCAGGATGGGACACATCTGGAGTAGGCTTCTGGGGAGTGTGTGAGTGTTCATCCTGTCATAATATGTTGTGCCCAGGAGTGGAGACCCACATGGTGAGTGGGAAGGAGGTAGACCCCCATCTTTGGAAGGACCAATTCACCCAGAAACATACAAGTGGGTATCTCTTATGAGGAAGGGTGGATCCTAATAGGGGAGGACAGTCAGTATGTCAAGACCTTTTGATGCATGTAAATATGAATCTTGTCATCCAATGAGTCAAAGCAGGGCAGTGTCATGAGCCCCAGGGTGAAGGGGAGGAAGTAACAGAAAAGATCAAACAGGGGGTATTTAGTGGTCAGGGGAAATGTTTTCCATTACCTTACAGTAATGGACACAGTACTTGGTAAATACCATAAAAAATTATTAAACAGTACAGTCAAAATTGCAAACTATACTGTAAACCTTTGACAATGTTTAGTCAACAAATGTTTAGTAACTATATTTCACTATTTGTATAACAGTTATAACAATGCTACCATCCACATACAAAAAAGGTTTTAATATGGGGTGAGGAAAGGGGGAGGAGTTTGAGTATATAAGAGTCTCTAGAATGATTTGTGTGACTTTGCTGTGACCTAAAACTTCTTTGAAAATTAAATGAAAATTTGGGAGACCCTGGGGAGTGAGAGGGGGCAGGTGCCACAGTACAGACTCGACACCCAATAATGCAGTGATAAAAGGAAAAATGCTTTAAAATTTTTTTTTGAAAATTTTTTTGTTTTTTCCCAGTTTTTGAATATCCCATTCCTCTAATTTTATTTTACTTTTGGTGTTGTTTTTTTTTTAAGTTTCCATGTATTTTATCTCTTATATTTAAACTTATCATTATTATTTCAGTTTCTTATTACTTGTATTTGGCTATTAAATCGGCTTCATCTTCAAGGAAGGTTTGGATCACAGAAGGGTTACAATGGGGGCAGGAGAAGATCAAAGGTTGGGGGTGTCTGGGATGGGGATTTCATGGGAGGAAGTTCACCTGAATATATATGAAAGATATATAAAAGTGTTCAAATGATCAAGGGGTGGAAAATGGTCATAGTGGGTGGAGTATCACTGAATAAATAAGAGAATACTGAATTCCCAGCCTGGAGAGCTCTACCACATTCACTACGGGAGCAGCAACAGTCCCCTGAGTGCAGGGGCAGCGTCTGGCAAAGGATGATGGTCCTCTAATAAGTTCTTGTTATTGATGACTAGCCTTATGAGACTTTGCTCTTGTTATTGAAAATTAGCCTTCTTTTATGGGGTGCCTAAGGGTTGCCAACTGAGAACCTCCTTGTTGCTCAAATGTGGCCTCTCTCTAAGCCAAACTCAGCATATGAATGCATTACCTTCCCTCGAGCGTGGGACATGACTCCCAGGGATAAGCCTCCTTGGCAACAAGGGATTAATTACATGTGCCAACTGGCAATATGACTGGAAAAAGACCTTGAATAAAAGGGGGAAAGGGTAAAGACAAATAAGTTCATATGGTTAAGAGACTTCAAAGAGAGTTGGGAGGTCATCCCAGAGGTAACACTTACACACACCTCAGTAGGATCTCATAGAACACCAACGTGGTTATCACACCAAATAGAGGGGCTCCTGAGGGCTCTGGAGACACCGAGGTCCTATATAAGATGGGATAGCTCCAGAGATTTGTGCCTTAACAGTGGACTATACTTTGGAATCTGTGCTCCTGAGAGGGGCAGAGTTGGACTTAAATAAGTCCTCCTTGCACATGGTCCATCAGTCCCTTCAATTCAAACCTATACTTGGTGCTGGAGTTTGTAGGTGTACTTCCAGAGACTGGAGACTTTGGACTGCCCATGTGCCAGCTGTACCTGGAATCTCGGTGGAGCTGCAGCTCTTACTCTACAGTTCAATGGACTCACCCAAGTCACCTGGCAAGGAGATGATCATGGACAACAGCCATCCCAGAGAATGGAGAGAGTCTGCATCTGCAGGCAGGTTAATCCCATCCATCTTATCCATGAGATATAAGCCTCCTCTCACTTGGAGGTGGAGTGGACTTCACCATCCCAGACTCCTCAGGATTGGGAGAAGAGCTATGGACTAGAATGGACTTATGGGTATTCTGTTGTAGACATATTGTGATTCAAGCAATGGAAAAAAATACAACATTGAATTAGAGCCAGTGGGCGCTGGATGCTTTTGGGGCAGGGAGAGGGAAAAGCAGTTGTAATACAGGGGCTTTTTCAGGGCCAGGGAATTATCCTGAGTGACATTACAACAACAGATATAGGCCATTTTACATCAGCATATAACATGCAGAACTGTGTGGGAGAGAGTGTGGTCTACAATGTGAACTATGGTTCATGCTTAGTGACAAAGCCCCAGGATGTGTCAATCCATTGCAGGTGATATGCCACACCAATGAAAGATGTTTATGTGGGATGTTATGGGAGGTTTGGGAGTTGGGGAACATGGGAATCCCTGTAATTTATGTGTAAAATTTATGTAATCTAAACATCTTTTAAAATATAATTCAATAAATAAATAAAGACCTGAAATTTTTAAATTCAGGAGCTTAACTATATTCATGCAATTATATTTCTTTTTTGTGTACCTGATAATCATTTGAGAATTTTCTCATTCTGGATGTGTCAAGAAATGTCAGTAGTTAGTATGTGTTTACTTTCAATAAGATTTAAAATTTATTTCCTTTCTCTTAATTCTATTGTTGTTATACTATTTAAAATGCAATAAATTATTCAAATTCTTGTATAACTTTTCCTAAAAACCTTAATAGAGGAAAGTTGTAAGAATTAATAATGCATCCAAATAGTGTGACATCCATTTAATTTTAGTGAGATAGTTTGCTAAAATTTTTGTTAAAAATTTCATCTATAAACCTGGAACTGCAGTTTTTCTTTGCTAATCAGTGTATGTTGAAGAAAGAATGTTTTATTCATTTTACAATTATTTGATTTGTTAATTTGAACTTTTACAATATTTATTAGATATATTTTTCACATTCATGTGATTTTATTCTTTTAATTAATACTAAGATTTTCTTTGTACAATTGTACTCGGTTACTTTCCTAAATGATTGTTCAATGATTAAAATAATGTTCAACATCTGTTTTATGGTTAAAATATTTAGCAAATTTTCACCAGATCATTGCTGGTCTTTAATTAATTCAAATAATTAAAATGTGCTTTATTTTCCTTGACATCCTGAATTTTATGCTAATATTAAGTTATAAATAATATCATATAAAATATTGTAATATAATTTATTTGTGTTCTGACCTCTGTGTTATTTAGAATCTATATTTATTGCAGTTCCTTTTTCTGTTTGTAATTAGAGATGTGTTTGATAAGCATTTTCTTTGTAATAATATATTCTTTTACTAATCTGTCATCTTGTACATGCATTATCACTTTTCTTATATTTATAACTCTTTACATTTTATGGTCATTTTTATGAACAGAGCCAGCCTTGCTTTCATTTATGTACATTTTTATGGTTCAGAAAATATATGTTGTTTCTTGGCAATGGCAATGGTGTTCAAAACATGCTGTAATTTTCAGATAATAATAAGTCCCAGGATGTTTAAGCTTTAATTAAATACAAACTACCTGTCATCTTATAATATATTTTAGAAAGCATTTATGATGTTGTTAAACAAATATAATGTAAATTTTGGAAAATATGAAAACACTAAACTATTGCATTGTCCCTCTTTTATCCCCATATCAGTGCATTTCATATTTTATGTAAGATTTGGTCTGAAGTATTTTGCTTATGTGGGTATGTCAATATCATATGTATCATAAATGTTGAGCTCTTTAAATAATGATAAATAAAATAAGAGTAAAATAGAAAAAAATAAAGACATATGTCATTGCAAACAATTTGAAGAGTAATTGAAATATAGATTCTAGACAATATAGATTTCAAAAAAATATTAAATCATAACGAATCATTTACATGGCATTAAAATACTAAATCAAATTTTTCACATAAATTAAGAATGTAAAGGGAAATAATGCAGTTTTAATTGTGCAAATGATTTAATTCACAATGATGAACCAATGAAAAATAGTTAAACATTATCAGGCCTAAAACAGAGGTGGAACTTTATTACAATCAAATACTTGGAAAATAGGGAATATATTTTCTTATATAAATTTTGAATAGTAAAGAAAATTAAAACCTTAATCTCAGGTTTTATAGAGGAATTTTTTAAAGGAAATTTTATCAACTTACCTGATGAAAATTTATAAGATGTGAAAAAATTGGATTAATTATGAACATTTTAGCTTTACAAATTTTCTCTATTAAAAATTTTAAAACAAATGAGCCAAACCTTTTATTTGAGAATTATTTTTTTTAAATAACATAACAAACTTGTAGAAATCAGCAGATCACTAATAGTTTTAAATCACTAATAGTTTATCACTATTATATTATTATAAACTATATATTATTATATATTATTATAAACTATAGTTTATAACTATTATCACTAATAGTTTTAAATCATACTGAATTTAAACAAAGAAATAATAATTACTGAAACTGGTTCACACATCACAGAATGGTACGGTTTTCAAATGGTTAGCAGTTAGAAACATAACAGACAGTACTGCATGCAGATTTTTAACCTGGTGAATTTATAAAAGTTCACATAGTAAAACTTTGCAAGATGATGTTGATCTCACCAATATACCAAGAAAGCATTTATCTCCCAATTTTAGATGACAAAGTAATTATCAAGCGTTATACTGATAATTGTTAAATGAAAACTGCAAAAATGAAAAATTTGGAAGATGTATGTAATATAAACATGCTCTTATCTAAGTATTAGTCTAGAAGAGCATGAGAACACTATAAAAATTGTTAAGATACTTTTATATTCTTTAATATTTTAAAATATTTTCAAAATTTTCTTCAATGTTCATGTTTTTTTCTACAAATAAATTTTATCACAATGTATTACTTTGATCTAATACCAAATGTTTGAAGTGCTGTTTTCCCTGTTTAGCTGTTTGTCAGTAAGATTTAACAAAAGAATTTATGAAACATGAGTGAATATATTCAAAACAAAATGCATTCTTTATTCAAAATTTTGAAAAAATGTAATTTTTGTGATAATGCCTATGATTTATCAGTATTGCATTAAATTTATTTTTACAATAGCTCTATGCACCTAGAATTATTCTGTTTCTTATACAGTTAAGAAAACTGAGAAAACTTTTAGTCACTTACAAAGGGAAAGTCTGCTAAAAAGCTGGCAGATCTAGAATCTTAAACTCTGGAATATCCAATCCAAATCACACATGCCTTACCACTGTGCTATATTTCTTGTTTCTGAATGTTTTCTCCAAATTAAAATTATCTGAAATTGGTACATGGGTGGGGATTTCTATGATAGAGGTTGAAAGATGACACCACCTTTTTCATATTTACTGCCCTCAAAACACAAATATTTATAAAACAGGTATGACAAATATTTCATGGATTCCAGTTATTATGCAGCTTTCTAAAAACATATCCTTGGAAATATTCTAGATAATGCTGGGGAAAGAGAGAACATCTCCACAGAAATGCAAATTAATTAAAAGATGCTACTATTTTCAGAGAGAGTCCATTTAAACAACCAGTAGGAAAGAAAGAAAAGGTGACCTTGAATGTTCAGCATCACGTCATTTCAATTGCCTGGAAATGTTTCTGTTCTGCATGACTCTAATGAGAGCATTTTTAACTTCCTTATTCCTAAGACTATAAATGAGAGGATGCAGCATAGGAACCACCATAGTATAAAACACAGAGACCACTTGATCCTTTCCTAAGGAATAGGACTTCTTTGGTTTTAAATAAGTAAAAATAGTAGTGCCATAAAAGATGGTGACTACCAGGAGGTGGGAGGCACAAGTAGAAAAGGCTTTGCACTTTCCTGAAGAGGATTTAAATTTCAGGATAGTAGACAGAATGGACCCATATGACACAGAGATTGTGGTAAGAGAGAGTAGGATGGTGGAGCCAGCGAGAATGAATATCATGATTTCAATGTCACTAGTGTCAGTGCAAGACAGAGCTAAGATTAGATCTGTGTCACAGAAAAAATGATAAATTACACTGGACTTGCAGAATTGCAAACTCTTCATGAAAAGCACATTGATCAATGAGTCAGTAAATCCTATCATGTAGGACCCAAAGATGAGGGTGCGACAAAGCCTTTTGGACATAACAACCTGGTAGTGAAGAGGATTGCAAATAGCTACATAGTGGTCATAGGCCATTGAAGAGAGGAGGAAACACTCAGTGACACAACAAAAGACAAAAAAATACAACTGGGTAAAGCAACCAGTGAATGAAATATGGTTGGTAGATATCAGGAATTTCTCTAAGATTTTAGGGATGATGACTGTTGAGTAACAGAGGTCAAGGAATGACAGGTGGCTGAGAAAAAAGCACATGGGGGTGTGAAGCTGGAAACCCAGGTGAATTATCAGTATCATCCTGAATTCCCCAGCACAGTAATCAGGTATATCAGGGGAAACAGCACAAAGAGGAGCCACTGGATCACTTCAGATTCTGTCAGTCCCATAAGGATGAAGTCAGGCATGTTTGCGTAATTCCTACTTCCCATACTGTTTAAGTGTTGTAAACTGTTGAGAAATCAAACGTAGTACTTGGCATGAAAGACTTCTAATAATTTTTTGTTTATATGAATGACCCTGCATTTTTAAAAGTTAATTTAATACTCCTCTAAATGTACAATAAAGAGAAGTGTGCAAAATATGACTGAAATAAATCTTACTTTGACTCACAAATATAAATTAGGTATAAAATATCAATTTGGAAACTATATAATAGAGACTCATATATTTTGGATAATTAGAATGAACCAGGACTGTTGCAAATACCTCTCTTTATTAATACATTTATCCAGATGAAAATATTTCATAGGTATTTCTATACACCCATTTTTTAGTCGAGAAAAAGGACATGGAAATTTAAGTAACTTATCCAGAGTCATAGCCATTAAGGTGTGACTCTTTGATTCTACAAAAATTAAGTCCAAAGAGTATGCAAATCACAATATACTGCTCTGTACAAATAATTTCAGAAAAAAAAAACAGTGCTAGATATATAATAAATAATGTTAGTTTTAATGCATCACTTACTGTTCTTTGTATCCAATATTGTTAAATGCTAAAGACAGATAAGGAATTAATCCCTAGGCTACATATGATGTATTAATTTGCTCAATTATGTTCTCATATTAATTTTCAGAGGATATATTTTTAAACTGTTGACGTAAAATCAAATTTCTTCCAAAAATTGCATTTTTAATATTTGTTCATTTCTGATACATTCTGATTCTACAAATTATATATTGCCATTAAAAGAAATATTTGAATCTACTTAATTAAGACCTAAATGATATGTATATGGATATTGATATTCTTCTAATAATATCAGTATTTTATTTGATCAAAACTTAAACCTAACTTTGAGAATAATACTTACCATATGCTAAAGATGGAAACCTTCTTCCAGCATTATCTGTCTAAAAATGTGTCAATTTCAACTTTTTTCCACAAATACAATATGTAAACCATATCAGGAACCAAAAATTTCTATGATGTCTTTGTTTACTTTGAGAAAAGATCTTTTTAAATTCTTGTATGTGTGCATTGGTTTTATTCTGAGTAAAAAAAAAAAAAAAAAAAATCAACCCAATTATTTTTTAAGATCGCTGTCAAATGTAAAGTTCCCCTGAAATTATTTCTCACAAATATACCAAGAAGTTTCTGTGAATGCAAGGAGAACAGAGCATTCCTTGACTTTCCCCCTGACAATGCCAAAACACCTCTTATATTTGCAACAGGATTGCTAATATCACAGCATTCAGTGATATCTGGGAACAATTTCCAAGGCAGACTGCTTGGCATGTTTCCAAGGACTAATGTACTCACATTAAGAGAGTTTCTTCACTCTTAGAAGCCACATAATTTTGACCATGATATTTTGGTATTCTTTTGTAGTGCTGTAATATTTGTCTGGGTTTAAAAAAAAGGTATTTTTAGGTAAATACTTAATTACTCTAGGGCTAAAAGGCCATATTGCTATCTGCCAGTGATGGCTAGCAAATTTTTCAAACTGAAATTTTTGGACTTAAAATTGTAACACTTCAAGGGAGTAAATATTCTTCATTATGCAAAAATTAGACTACAAAAAATTCAAAGAAGAAAATAAAAATCTTCCATAACGTTGCAAACCTTGACATGTAATTTGCCAACAGGATATTTGAAAAACTAGCAATACCTTGTAGTTCTGTCTTCCTCAAAACTCCAGGAAAGAGTTAATGGATAGCAATAACTGGGAAAATATTTAATAAAGAAAATGCAACTTGAAACCGTAAAAGAAGCTGGCTTTTACCCGATCTCTTCTCAGGCACTATTAGGGGCAGGCTTGTAGGCTCATTGTGGGTACCTGGTTCTGTTCTGGAGGAAGCAGAAAAACCCCTAGGTGGATCTGGGGTGCATGCATGTTGGCTCCCATCCAACCAGAGGCAGTCTGAAAGACTGATCCAAAACAAGTCTCTCTAAATAGTTCCCCAATAATTTGCACTTCAGGCTGAAGCAGTACTTCAAAAGCTGAAGCAATGTAAGAAACAATCAAAAAGGCTGTATAATGCAAATGATACCTGGCTTTAAGACACAAAATAGAAGACTCTGGAAGTTGGTGGGGCATTCATCTGCTCACCAACAAAGGAATATCTAAGACCATAAGCACCAGTCCAGAAGAAAACACAGATACAGAAAAGGAGAGGATAGCAAAATTTTGCCTCAGTTTGTTATTCTTGATAGAAGGGCTAAACACTGAAGGAAAGCATCAAACAAAACAACCAATTTTTGAAGACAGTGAAAGGTGTGTTTTGTAGTTGTTTGTATACTTCTGCGAGTTACTGTCACTCAAGGAGATATCTGTCATACCAGTAGCTGGATACAAGCTTATGAAACTGACAACTCAGAGACTTAATCCCAATGTTAAAACCTCAAAATATTAAAATGTACATTATATGATAAATAGTCACAAGAAAATCAAAGAAATAGAAATAATGGCCCATCCAAATGAAAAGGATAAAAGTCCAGAAATCACTAATGAAGAAAACAAGACTTTGGACAGTCTGGTCAAAGACATTTAAAAAATTTCTCAATATGCTCAAGGAGAGAAAGGAATAAAGGAAGAATTAAAAGATATCATAAAACAATGAATGAACAATATGAGAATCTCAATAAAGAGATAGAAAATTTATAATGAAACTAAACAAAAATACTGGGTTAAAAAGTATAATAAGAAACAAGAAATTCCCTAGAAGAACTAAAGTGAACTAAAAGATAAAAATGATCAAAATGATTCTGTCTGAAGGAATCTTCAAAGACATAGTGACAGAAAACACCCCAAATATAATGAAGATATGAAAGTACACATTCAAGAAATCCATGAACCCAACACAGGATAAACTTAAAAAGAGCCACACCTATATACATTGTAGACAAATTTTCACCTACCAAAGACAGAGTTCTGAAACATGCAAGAAAAAGGCAACATGTTATGTAAAATTAAGTTCAGATTTCCCATCAGAAATCATTGAGGGAAGCAGTCAGTGGAACAAAACATTTTATCTACTGAAAGAAAGG
>JAQZBX010053353.1:0-18919 GCA_029593785.1 Cabassous unicinctus | reverse complement strand
GCAGCACCGGTGACATGTAACATGGCCGCCAGGGCTGACACAAGAACAGCTTAAGCTATTGTTAGCCTTCTTCAAGGAAGTTAAGAGAGTTCGCGCCAAAAGCAGTTCGCGCCAAAAACATTTCTGCCACCTACCCTAGCAGCAACAACCACCAATCCCAAACCGCCACCCGTCCTTAACAGCCACCAATCCTCACCCTCCTCCTTTAGAGTATATATACCCTGCCTCTTCAATAAACTTTTGCAGCTTGATCAGATTCCTGTCTTGCTGTCATCCTTCGTTTCTCTTGTCCCATACCATTCTCTCTTCACAGGAACTGAGCCCCCAGTTGATTGTCCCACGGGACGGGACACAGAGCCTGCAGTGGTGGGATGGGAGAGGGTCTGTCAGCCTAGGGGGTGGCCAGGGCTGAGGGGAGAAAACTGCAGCTGAGAATGCGTGTCTGGTACTTTTGGAGCCCAAGTAAATGGTAGGATGGGTCCAAGGGGATCCTGGGGAAGGGGGCATCCAGTCCAAGCTGTGGCCCAGAGGGTGTGGGAGAAAGCCCCTGTCTCCATGGTGGGTACCCACAGCCAGCTGAATTCTCTCAGCCTCCGTGTTCAGGGCACCTGGAAGCCAGGGCTGGATGTGCTGGTGGAAGGATAAGACTCCAGACTAGCCGTCTGGCTTGTCCTGCCAAGCTCGGCGTCACTGTTCCCTCCACCCAGGGACCCCTTCTCTGGCCCAACTCTATCTTCCTCTCCAGGGGTTGAGTTCCGAGACTGCCAGAGGTCTGTAGTCTATGCATAAGGGAGGGTCCCTGGAGCAAGCGCGAGGCCAGGCTCTGTAGGGTGTAGAGGTGCTGAGAGGAGGCATGGAGACGGAAACACGGTGGGGCACATCAGGGCAGAGGAGCAGGGCTTTATTCTGGGCAGGGGTGACTGGGGGTCAGTCCCCCAGCAAGAGGGAGGCCTCATGCACATGCTGCCGGACCACGCGGTCCAGCAGGGTGTGCACAGCGTGGGCAGCCTGGGCAGCGGCCTCCAGCACCTGCTCCAGGTGGTCCTCGTGCAGCCGGGCATCCATCTCAAGCAGCGCGATCTGGCCTGAGGCTGGCAGCAGGGCCAGGGCCAGCTGGGGGCCGCCAGCTGCTTCCTCCACGTGGCTCAGGTCTGCCAGGGCTGTGCCATCCACGAAGCCAGCTGAGCAGGCACACACAAAGTCCCGCATAGGTATCCCGGCATCCAGCACTGCCAGCGTGGCTGCGTTCACACAAGCTGCATAGGTCCCACCATCTGCCTGCAGCACCTGCAGGAACCCCCAGACCATCTGTTCATGAGGCTGTTGACTCCCCGTCCCACCCTCTACTGCCCCTACCCCAGGTTGAGGGCTCACCTGCACATAGATATCAATCTGGGATCGGGGGTGCAGCTGTGTGAGGATGGCTGCCTCAAAGGTCTGGCGCAGTTGCAGGCCCATCTCGCAGGACTTGCGGTCCCCATGTGGCCGCCGCTTGCGCTCGCCGGTGCTGAAGGTGGCTGAACTGTACTGGCAGTTCACCAGTGCCCGGTCAGGCAGAGCTCGTGCCCGGGAGCCCCGGATCTGGGGGAGGAAGGGCACATGAGCCAAGTTCCCTCTTTCCCAGACACACTACCCTGATTTCTGTGGTTCAGAGCCTTCACTGCAGCCCTCGCCTTCCACCTCCAACACCTTGGCAAGGAGCACCTACTTTACCTCCAAAGCCTGCCCTGAGAAAGGGCTGCTTCCCCAGTTTCTGAGCCACTGACGCCTCTGACATGACATGTCTTAACGGGCCTTCCTGATACCATGCCTCCCCATGCGGAGTATACTTTCAAATACCAAGCCTGGCACGTTTCTTTTTTGCCTTCTTTTCGTCACATGGAAAATAAAGTCCCTAATCCATTCCTCCCTGGAAACCACTCAACTTCATTTAGGATTATCCTCCCTCTCCCTCACCAGCAGCCTTTCTGCCCTGCAAACATGCAATGCTTGTCCCCAGCCCTCTGGCCTTCACACTTCTGGTCCCCTCGCCGGGACACACACACTAAGCAAACATTATTTCACTGCCTACACGCAGGGCACTGTTCTAGGGCGGGCGACAGGGCAATAAAACAAGCCGGACAAAAATCCCTGTTTTCATGGAATTTCTATGCCTTTGGGAGACAAACGATGTGCACGTCAAAATTGATGTCTGTGGTGATATGCAGGGAAGGGAATAGGACGTGTGTGCTGGAGGAGCGGGGTTGGTCACGTGGATACAGTGGTCTGGGAAGGCGCACTCGCCGAACCGTGACGTCCTAGGGGAGCCGAGCGGCGAAGGAGCGAGCCCGGGAGCCCGGAGAGCGAGGGCGCCGAGGCGGGAGCACGCGGTACGTCGAAGAGCAGCCAAGAGAAGTGGAGGACGCAGCGGGCAGTGGCCGGTGAAGCGGCGAGGACCGCCCTGCAGCGCCCCGGAAGGACTCCCGGCGGCCGTCGGGCATCAAGAGTAAACGGACGAGCGCGCCCGCCGTCGCCTCCGCAGCGGCCTCCGCCCAGCGACCCCGCACCCCTCAGGCCGGCCCGCGCGCGCCCACTCGCCTCGTGTGGCCCGTAGACCACCGCCAGCGCCTTGGTGTTGCCCTGCTCGATGTAGGCCGAGCCGTCGGCCTGCGCGAACACGCCCATCCGCGCCTGGATCTTCCGTAGCTCCCCTGCGCGCCGCCCGTCCACGCGGTAGCCCTGGTCTGACAGCAGCTCCAGCCCCGCCATGTCTCCCGCTCCCTGCCTCGCGGGGAACTACGGCTCCCAGTGGCCCCGCGCCCACTTCCGGGTCCGGGGACCAGCGGCCCCGCGCCCACTTCCGGATCCGAGGTCCTGCGGCCCTGCCCTCACTTCCGGTCTCAGGGAATTTCCGTTTTCGCGGGCTCACTTCCGGTCCCTGGGCGCTTCGGCAGTTTTGAACCCCTGAAGGAGGCCGTGTTGTCGGCGTGTTTGGAGCTGGTCCCCGGCGGCTTCTAGTTGCCGGGCGGGAGGGCGAGGGCGGGATCTCCGGCTGCGCCCCCGCGGGTGTGTCGTGGGGGTCATTTCCGGACCGCGCCGTTCCCGGGTCCCTGCGCCTCCCGGGCTGCCCGCCGCCCTGTAACCCTCCGGGGTCGCCCGGGCCACTGACCCTACCCTGCACCCTCGCGTGCCCCGGGCCCCCGTGGCGCCCCGCTCGGGTCCATCTCAGCTCAGCTCCTAGCGGCAGCTCGGCTCGACAGCTCTCGTTAGCCAATATCAGTTTTCCGTGACCCGCCACGCCACGCAGAGGTTGGCGGGTGTGTTCCTAGAAGTCATTTCTACAGAATGACTAACAATAACTGTCAGGCAGCGAGTGTTCTTGCTGAAGCCTAACTAAATCTGTCCCCTAGCTCAGCCTCCCCACAAACGCCTACTGTAGTTCTGTCCAGCAGGAGAGGAAGTGACTCGAAGCAGGTTGTTTGAAATAAAGTTTCTTGCTTTTTTTTTTTTTTTTTTTAAATAGATTTGGGCAGGAAGACAGATTGTGGTTGAAATATTTTACTTTTGCAAATTTTATAAGATTAATATCCATGTGAATGCTTTGCTAGGGCCCCACCCAGGGCCTTGGAAGGGGCCAGGGGGGTGAGGGGTCTTGGGCTGAGCCTCGTGACTTCTGGAACCCCGACATCTTAAAGTAGCACAGACACATCCTGGCAGTGTCCCACCCACAAGGGCTGACACCATGCTGGCAGTTCAACATGCCCTGTCTCTGGATTCTGTTAGGCTAATGAGGAATTTGTAAGAACACCCCTGGTCAAGAGCTCTTTGCCATACCTCCTGTGCTGTAAGATGGGTCATAGGTGTGCAGCAGTGTGAGCGGGGAGGACAAGGCAGATCTGGTGGGCCTGGGATGGAGGTGCTGACAGAGGAACTACAGGAAGAGAGGAAGAGCAGGGTCTCTGCTGCTGACAGGCTGGGCATTCAGCAGTGGCTGTGGGACTCAGAGCCGCCATCTTTGCCACCATAGCCACTCTTCACAAGTCCAGCACTCAAGATCTGGGATGGGTGAGAGAGGTCAGCCTGTCCATCTGGTTCTCTGCGGCCACCTATGCAGTGGACTCTGTTGGGCACGGACGAGACACAGAGCCAGCTGTACCTTGTACCTGGACTCACTGGGAGGTTTTCCCGGAGAGGGGCTGCAATGTGCAACAGCCACTGCTGGCAAGTGCTTATCTGTCCTGCTAACCCATCTGTGAGTCAGAT
Source organism: Cabassous unicinctus (assembly GCA_029593785.1). NCBI lineage: Eukaryota > Metazoa > Chordata > Mammalia > Cingulata > Chlamyphoridae > Cabassous > Cabassous unicinctus. The sequence continues at coordinate 14,677 of JAQZBX010053353.1, read as the reverse complement.
CTTTGTTCCTTCATTCTCGGTCAGCTGGTTGCTGGGCTGAGGAAGAGGTGTAGGTATAGCAGGTGATGTGGGAGATTGGGCCACCTGCTCAGTAATTTGCTTATAGCTTCTGGGCTGCTTGAGACTAGTAATGCATGTGTCACTTCTAAGGTATGCTGGATTATCGGTGCGTGTGCCTGGCTCTATAACTTGGTGGATCAGAACAGCCAGGTATGGGGAGCTCCGTTGCATCATCACCTGATGTCCCATAGTCGGACTCTCAGTCTGCACTAGGGCCTGTTTTCAAATGGAGACTATTTCTCTGCCACAGAGGGCTGGGCCTCGCTCCAGAACACTGGAGCTTGCCAGAGGCCCCACACAGCATCCTTACCCACCACAGCTCCTTCCAGCATTACTGGATCTGTGGAATCATGATCGTTGTCACAAAAAGGTGAATGGCCTTTGATCTTCCCTACTAATGGGCACAGAAAAGAAATCATTCACCAGACCAATGGCTATATCTGAAATGCAGAGGCTGCGTGGATAATCTCTAGTGAAGATAACACTTCCAAAACAGTAGCTGTGACTGGTACCACCACCTGCTTAAATTTACGTCAGTCCACAGTCCTGCTATGATACATCTGGGTTTTCAGGGGTCACACAGGTGAATTAAACGAGGCTATGAGAGAGCCCACTAGCCCTGCATCTTTTAAGTCTTTGATGCTGGCCTATTATTTCTGTAATTTCCCCCAGGGATATGATATTGTTTTTATTTACTCTTCTGGTGTGTGTGTGAAACATTTTTGAGGAGATTCTACCTGGTCCTTCCTCTCATAAAGGTCCTGCTCCACGGTCAAGTAACCATGCGTTTCTTCCAGTTTCCAATTATGCTTTTGGGAACAAAAGAAATAGCCACAAATTCCCAAGAATCCATTGCAGCCACTAAGACACATTTGGGGAAAAACTCTTTGCCTGACCTCTGTAATAGAATCACAGCAGAACCTTGTGGGGCCCTTATGTAAACAATTTGCTTTAAGATATATTCATGTTCATGAGCCGCATAAGGTACAGTGATTTGGTGATGAACATTTAGAATAACGTGTAGAAAAGAGATACCTCTGTATTGTTTATTGTCCAATCATTGCATGGGGAGATTCTTTGTGAGGTCCAAGAACCATTGCTTCCTCTTTAGGTCCATTAACCATTTTGTGTTCTTTATTTTTTATAATTAGCTATCTGATGAACCGACCCTTTTGTCATTATAAAATGTTCCTCTGTCTCTAAGAACATTTCCTAGCTTAAAGTCTTTTTTATCTGATCGTGGTATAGCCGCTTCAGCTCTAGGATTGCTGTTTGCATGCTATTTCTTATTTCATTCTTTCAGTCTATTTGTATCTTTGAATCTAAAGCATGTATTTTCATTCCCAGGTTTGGGCACACACACGAGAAAGTGTGTCTCTTGTTTGGGCAGTGTATCAGTCAGCATTCTACCAGGTAAACAGAACCTGGTATATATAAGAAAGAGATTTATTGCAAGGAATTGGTTTACACAATTTTGGGGGCTGGCTAGGGCAATGGTAGGGCGGGCTGGAAGCTCAGTTTCTCTCTTAAGGCGTTTCAGCTGATCAGATCAGGCCCACCCAGACCATGGAGGGTAATCTTTACATAGTCAGTTGACAGTAGTTGTTAATCACATCTGCAAATATCTTTACAGCAACACCTAGATGAGTGTTTGATTGAATATCTGGGCACTATAGCCTAGCTAAATTGATGCATAAAACTGACAATCACAGACAGCATATAATTGGATCTTTTTTTTTTAATCGTCTGACAATCTTTACCTTTTGATTAGGTTATTATATTCATTCACATTTAATGTTATTATTAATGTAATTGGATTTACATCTGTCATTTTGCTATTCATTTTCTAAATGTGTCATGTCTTTTTTGCTCCTGTTCCTTCTTTATTGCTTTGTTTTATATTACATGGATATTTCTTAATGTGCCATTTTTAATTCCTTTATTGATTTTTTAGCTATATTTTTAAATTATTTTATTAGTGGTTGCTCCAGGGGTTACAAATTATTATTTAATTTTTGGATTCTAATTTAGATTTTTTTTTTTTTTTTTTTTTTACCAGGAGGTCCCGGGGATTGAGCCCAGGTCCCTTCATAGTTGAGACGGACGCCCAACCATTTGGGCCACATCTGCCCCCTCTAATTTAGATTTACACTAACTTAATTCCAGTGAGATATAGAAAATGTGCTCCATTATAACTTCATTCTCTCTGCCCTTGTGCTATTGCTGTCCTGCAGAGCACATCCACATGTGCTACAACCCAGTGACGTGCTGTTGGGTGGCTGAGGAACGCTCCTCTAAAGATGGCCACATGCTAGTGCCTGGCACCTGAGAATGCTATGTTATTTCATGTGGCAAAAGGAACTCAGGGTGTGATTAAATCAAGGATCTCGAGATGTGACGATATCCAGTGAGGCTGTAAATGTAATCACAAGTGTCCGTATAAGAGAAAAGCAAGAAGGTCAAAGGAGAAGGGGATGTGAAAAGGGAAGCAGGGAGGAAGAAGGCCATGTGATGCGTGGGGCCAGGGGCCAAGAATAAGTACAGCCTCTAGAACAGGGGTTCTTAACCAGAGGTCCACGGAGCCGGGGAAAGATGTCAGGGGGTCTGTGAGCTTGAATTGAAAAAAATCAACATCTTTATTTTCTCTGATCTCCAGTGTTGAGTGTCATAAAACCATCTGCCGCTACATTCTGAGAAGGGGTCCGTGGTTTTCACCTGACTGGCAAAGGGGTCCGTGGAACAAAAGAAGTTAAGAACCCCTGCTCTAGAAGTTGGAAAAGACAAGGAAATGGATTGTTTCTGGGAGTCTCCAGAAGGAAACAGCTCTGTTGACATGTAGATTTTCACTCTGAGATTTGTTTCAGACTTCTGACCTCCAGAACTATAAGATAATAAATTTTGTGTCGTTGTAAACCACAAAATTTGTAGTATTTCTTTCACTGAAGCAATAGAAAACTAATACACAGTATTATACTTGTTGCTTTAAATAATCTCATGTCTTTTGAAATAGAAACCAAGAGAAATAAGGAAAAATTATATTTATAAAGTTATTTGCCATTTCCTGTACCCTTCATTCCTTTCTGTGGATTTGAATTACTGTCTGATGTCACTTCTTGTGCTACTCTACCTTCTTTCCCTTCCTCCTCCTTTGTGTTGTTCTTTTCAAATATATTATGGCTCTATATGCTGAAGTCAAAAAACCCAATTTTATAGTTGTTATTTTATGCTGTTGTTTTTTAATCAAGTAAGAAGAGAAAGAAGAAATATGTACTTATTCTGCTTTTTATAGTTACTCTAAAATTATCTTCACCAGTGCCCTTTGCTTTTGAATTGTGGATTTGAATTACTGCCTGGTGTCACTTCCTGCTTAATTTTTTTAAGCAGTTTTATTGAGATATATTCATATATCATATGATCTATCCAAAGTGTGCAATCAATGGCTTTTATTATTTATTTATTTATTAAAGATTTATTTATTTTATTTTATTTATCCCCCCCTTGCTGCTTGTGCTGCTATGTCCATTCGCTGCGTGTCTTCTCTGTGTCTGCTTATCTCCCCCTTGCTGTGAGGTCTTGCCGCATCAGCCCACGGCGCCACGTGAGCCGGCCTGCCCTCACAAGGAGGCGCCGGGAAGTGAACCCGGGGCCTCTCACATGGTAAACGGGGGCTCTATCCACTGCGCCACACCCGCTTCCTGCCGTGAGGTTGCTGCATCAGCCCACCGCACCGCTCAGGCCGGCGTGCCCTCACAAGGAGGCCTCGGGACGCGAACCCGGGCCTCCCATATGGTAAACGGGGGCTCCATTCATTGAGCCACACCCGCTTCCCTCAATGGCTTTTAGTATAATCACAGTGTTGTATATTCATCATCACAAAAAAATTTGGGGGGAGGATGTGGCTCAAATGGTTGGGTGTCCGTCTCCCATATGGAGGGACCTGGGTTTGATACCCGGGGCCTCCCGGTAAAAAAAAAAAAAAAAAAATTATAACAATTTCATCACTCCAAAAAGGAAAAACTCCACACCCCTTAGCAGTCCTTCCCCAGCCCTACATAACCACTTATCTAATTCCATCTTTATACGTTGATTTATATTTACGTATTATATAAATGGAATCATACAATATGTAGTACTTTGTGTCTGGTTTCTTTTACTTAGCATAATGATTTTTTTGCCTGATATTAACATCTTGTAATATTAACATACATTTGTTCAATTTTAAAGAAAAAGTCTTACATACGCAATGTTACCCATATTCATATTTCACATGAGGCTACGTTTTTTTTAGCTTTTAAATTTTGAACGCGGCTTCCTGGAAGTCACATCTGGGCCAGCATAGCTTCTTTCAGCCGCGGGTTGGCCAGCAGTTGTGCTTGAGCTCCTCGAGCTGGAGCCCCCTTTTCTGATGGAGCTGTGTGTCGCGTGGGGAATGCTTTCCCGTCTGCTCCAGGTTCAGCCGGTGCGGTAGTCTGGACAGTAAGGATACCCAGGTCCTCACTGCTGAAGCTTGTGACCATCACCTCACTTGGCAAAAGGGAGTTTGCAGATGAGGTTCATTGAGGGGTGGTGGGATGGGGAGATTTTCCTGATTACCCAGGTGGGCCCTAAACGTCATGACAAGCATCTGTTTAAGAGGGAGCCATAGGGACACCCGACTCCAGAAGAGGAGAAGGTGATGTGACCCTGGAGGCAGAGATTGGAGCGATGCGGCCACAGGCCGAGGGGCGCCGAGGATGGCGGGCAGCCTCCAGCAGCAGAAAGAGTCTGCCCTGGAGGCTCTGGAATGACCAGCTGGGCTGACCCCTTGACTTTAGCCCGAGAATACTGAGCTCGCATTTCTGGCCTCCAGAACATCCAGAGAATAAGTCTGTGCTGTTTGTCACTGATTAGTGGTAGCTGCTGTGGCAGCTATGGGAAACAAACACAGCCAAGAACCAGCAGCCTTCGAGCACCTGCTCTGGCGTCCCCTGCGTGCACACAGCGAGTGCGTGTCGCTGCCTTCTGGCCACATGGTGTCCTCCAGCAGCGGAGAGCCACACTGAATCCCTCTCCCACCAGCGAGCACTGTGTCCTTTCCAGGGCATCCCTGGTTAGATCAGGCTTACCCAGGATAACCTCCCTTTCTTAAAGTCACCTGTTCCGTAAAGTGACCTAGTTATGGGAGCAGGAGCCTATGGGGGCGGGAATGTTGGGGCCTTCTCAGAACTGGGCCTGCTGCAGCCCACCCTGGGGCTCTTAGAGCTCTTGGTTGCACACTGACTGCCCTGAGCTGATAGCTCTGTTGGGGTGAGGTCTCTAGTGCTGCCAGCAGTACTCAGCTCCATAACCCTTACAATTAAGATTATTTCTTGATTATAGGACATACAAATGTCATCATTTCCAAAGAGATTAAGTGCAGTCGCCACCCAGGCTCCTAGAGAACATTTTGGAACTGGTGCCTCCTCCCCCATCACTGCCCCCCACTCAGCCGGCCCAGGGGAAGGGGAGGTACCTGATGAGGCATGGAAACACCCCAGAGAACCCAGCAGTGAACAAGTGAAAACTGCAACAAGCAAGCCAGCAGAAAGGAAATGACGACGTGAAACAAATAATCCTAACGTGAGATCACTGACCACGCTGAACGTCCCATCAAAAGACAAGCTCGTAGGAGAACAGAATCCCTTCTATGTCCTAAAATGCAAACCCAGTCATCACTCGGCAGCTGGCCAGACCCTGGGGGCGCCCTCAGCCGCCAGCCCCCTGCCCTGAGCTGGAGCCCCTGGAGGTGGTGCCATGGCCCCCGTTCCTTGCTCTCCCCCTGCTTTCCTGCAGCTGCTGACGTGCCTGTCTCTGCTGTCACCCCTGCTATTGGACCAGAAGTGCAAACTCCAGCCCCCGCAGGCCCCTCAAAGGCCCACCCTGCCTGACCACGCCCACCTTACTCCGTCTCCTTGTGACCCATGGGCACCTCAAGGGCAGGATCCACTCCGCGACCCCAGCCCCACACCCTGGCCGGGTGGGTGGGAAAGGCTGAATGCCTCTCTCCCCACTCACACACATCCTTCCTGGAGAGCTCCCTGGGTCTGGGGCAGCCATGAGGGCACCCGCTGGTGGTCCCTCCCACAGGGGGTAAAGGTCAGAGGTCAGGTGACCCCCACCGGGGGTTCCAGAAGTCCCGGAATGTGGCCGAAGCACGGGGGCGGGAGCAGCCACTGACCTCACAATGGCGGGGTCCGCTGTCCCTGGTGAGCCGCTGGCGGCCCCCTGGCTGCACCCCCTGCCTGACATGTCCCTCCTCAGCAGCTATGAGGGCCTGCGGCAGGAGATCCAGCGGCTGGCGCAGGAGAACGAGGAGCTGCGGCGGCTTGTGCAGCTCATCCAGGAGAACCAGGAGCTGAAGCTAGTGCTCAGGAGCCGGGGCAGCGGCCTGGGTTTCTACAACTCGGGGTTCCTGGCGGAGGTGGCCGCCAGCCCCAGGCCGGCCCGGCGCCGGGCTATCAAGTTCAAGGATGCTGAGAGAGGTGAGATGTGCAGGGCCGCGGGCCGCCGTCCAGCCGGCGGGGCCTGGCCCAGGTCCAAGAGCCCAGGGAGACTCGCTAAGTCAGCCTGTGCCCAGGCAGCGAGGAAGGGGGCCGGCGCCCCTGGCCCGGGGAGTGGCGACCTGTCAGGTGCTGATATGGCTGGGAAGGCGGAGGAAACGCAGTGAAGGGGCGAGAGATGGAGGTGCATGGAGCTCTCGATGGAAGGGTCAAAAGGGAAGGTGAGGTCTCTGAGAAAGTGGCATCTGAGCAGAGCTGCAGGGAAGCAAGGGAGCCACGAGGCCGGGGGTACAGTCTGTGCAAAGGCCCTGAGGTGGCAGGGAGTTGGGTATGCCTGAGGCAGAGCCCCGTGTGACTGCTGTGTGGGGTGAGTGGGGGGGGAGCCGAGGGCAGGGGGCCCAGGTGGGCCTTACAGGACAGAGGGGGCCCCGTGTGTTCTCTGGGCTCCCTGGGCAGTCGGGGGAGGAGGCTTGGCCAGGACAGGTGTGAGAGCGGAGAAATTCTGGGCATATTTTAAAGATTGAAGTAATAGTGCTTCTGGCAGATTGGACGTGGGGTATGAGAGAGGGACTCACGGGTGGCTGGCGGATTTGGGCGCCAGCACCAGAAGGTTGCGGCTGCCCTGGGATGGGCAGGCCAGCAGTAAGCGCGGAGCCAAGTGTGGAGCCAGTGGGCACATGGGGGTTCAGGCCTGGCAGGTGGAAGTCACGCCAGGGCTGTGTGGCTTTCCTGGGGGGTGGTGTCACTAGAGGGAACCACCCGGGGCATGCCGACAGGCACGGCAGGGACGGAGAAGGCAACATGGGGAAGGGAGCTGAGAGGGAGGGAGGTAGCAGGCAGGGCCAGAGCTCAAGACCCACCGTGCTTGAGGGGGAGTGAGCAGGGGGCAGGCGGACTGCGGGTAGGTGGCCGGAGGGGACCAAGCACTGGGGTCAACGGGGGTGGCCTTCGCCGGTCTCCCTTTGAGCAATTTCGGTGGAGTGGAGTTGAGAGGGCACAGGGGGTGAGTGGGGGGAGGGGAGGCCCCCTCCAGGAGGAAGGAGCAGGGGGCCAGAGGCGAGGGCTAGCAGCCCTCATGCGGCCAGGAAAGGCCTGGGTTGAAGTGGAGACGCCGCCGGAGCTGTGTTGCATGTTCTGCCAGAAGGGGTGGTGGGGCACCCGTGTTTTGGTGACTGATGGTCTTGGGCCCCCAGCCGGGCAATGAAGACGGGGAGGGTGGCCGATGGATGGGCCGGGGGCCCAGGGTGTGGCACAGGGACAGCCCCTGGGAGGCCAAGGTCGGAGGACGCAAGGTGGGGCCAGCACCTGCGTCCCTCCCTAGCAGCCCGGGCCAGGCACCATCTGTGTCTTCTAAACCCTGTCTCTCTTTTTGCTCCCCCGGCCTCGAGTCCCCCATGGCCTGGAGGAGGATGCGGAGGCTGCCAAGGTCACCAGTCAGTGGGGGAGCCCCCAGCCAGGCAGGCTTCAAGGGCCCACCAGGCTCGCCTGGGGCAGCCTGGGGTGCGGGGGGCAGGCTGGGGTGTGGGGGCCGGGCACAGGCGGGGGTTCCTGCCACCTGAGCACGTGAGGTGAGAGCTGCGCGCTCAGCCGACTTCCCAGATCCCACAGCTGCTGCTCCTCTGGGGCCGCCTGATTAGCTCCCCGGAGCTGACAGATGGACAGACAGTGCCCCTGCCGTGGCCCCTCAGATCCACAGGCCCAGCCTTCCCAGACACTAGCTGCCATGAGACTCCCCTGCGTGGGCCCCTGCCCACTGATGCCCCCTGCCCCTCCACGCTCCAGCCAGGGGCACCGAGCCAGCTGGGGTTCCTTCAGTCCCTCAGTCAGCAAATCCAGCGAGTGCTGGGACCAGCGCAGGAGGGTCAGCCGGGGCCCCAGGGGAGAGGACCCTGTTTTCCTGGGGCTTAGATAAGGAGCACCTGCTGGGGCCCTCTTGCCTGCCTGGGACACCAGCCGCTGCAGCCTTAGCGAGGGGCTGGGGGCTGTCCCCGAGGGCACCTGTCCATGCCAAGATGCCAAGAGCTGCTGGTGGTGGGGTGCGGGGAAGACCCAGCCCAGGGAAGGGAGAGAGCAAAGTCTGCAAAGGGCCCGAAGACAGAGCTGAAGACTCCCCAGGAGCCTGGGCCTGTGAGCTGTGTGTCCGCTTGGGGGGCACGGGGGGGCGGTGCTCCAGGCAGGGGCCGTGGCTCGGCTCGGGACAGGCAGGGGCCGGTGGCGCTGGGCGCAGCCGGGAGAGGAGGGGCGGAGGCGGTGCCGTCAGCTGCCAGGATGGAGGGCGAAACCGAGGGGTCTGCGGGTCGCTCGCCGCAGGCCGCACCCGCCTGGAACGCCCGCGCCCCGTCGCCCTGGGGCGGGTCCGGCCCCGCAAGCAGAGCCGAGAGCCTGGGCGCGTAGAAGCCGCTTCTGTCCCCGGGGAAGCCGGCCGAGGCGGGGAGGGGGTCGGCCGCCTGCCGCGTGGTCCCGGGCGAGCGGGGGCGCTGGGACCGGCCGCGGCCTCCGTGGGGTCGCGCCGCGCCGGGCCTCGGTCGCCCCCGTTAGGGGCGGGGAGGGCGGGCCTAAGGGCAGGCCCGGGCCGGAGCGGAGGCGGGGGAGGCGGCTCCGGGCCGCACTGACGCAACCCGCAGCGGGCGCGCCAGGACCTGCCGTGCGGGGCCGGGCCCCGCTTCCGCCGCGACCCCGCGCGCCGCGCCCGAGCGAGCGCCGCCGGAACCCGAGGCGTGGGCCGGCCGGGGGTCCCTGCCCCGCAGCCACCTCCCACCTCCCTCCGACGGCGCGACCCCGCCCGGCTCCCGGGCCCGCCCCCTCCGCTTGCGTCCGCCCCGCCCCGGCCCCGGGCGCGTTCGGCGGTGACCTGAAGCGAGTGCGGGGAGAAGCGGGGCTCCTCTCGCCTGGCCCCCGGCCGCCGCCCCCGAGCCTCCTGGTAAGGAAAGAACGCGGGAAACCCCCGCCCCGGGGGCTCGGGTACTGCGGCGCCTCCTCCCCCGGGGGCCTGCCCGGCCCACCCCCGCCCAGGGCGCCGGGAACTGGGTCAAGGGGCGTTCGGCCCACGTGACCGCGCAGCTCCGAGCCGGGCCCTGCAGTTCTGGCCACGTCCAGCATTGTGCGAGGGCCCCCCAGCGCCCCGCAGCTGAGCGCTGGCCTCGGCCCAGTTCTCCCAGGGCTGCCGGCTGAAGAGCCCCTCCTCGACTCCAGCCCCTCCGCCATGGGCAGCCCGGAGGGGCGCTTTCACTTCGCCATCGACCGTGGGGGCACCTTCACCGACGTCTTTGCCCAGTGCCCGGGCGGGCACGTGCGGGTCCTGAAGCTGCTCTCAGAGGACCCTGCCAACTACGCAGATGCCCCCACCGAGGGCATCCGCCGCATCCTGGAGCAGGTGGGCCAGGGCGAGGGCCGGGCTGGGGGAGTGAGGTGTGGGGGCTGGGGGCTGCGGCCAGGGGCCTGACGCTGGCCGTGTGGCCCCCAGGAGGGGGGCGTGCTGCTGCCCCGAGACCGGCCGCTGGACACCAGCCGCATCGCCAGCATCCGCATGGGCACCACCGTGGCCACCAATGCGCTGCTGGAGCGGTGCGGGGAGCGGGTGGCGCTGCTGGTGACACGGGGCTTCCGAGACCTGTTGCACGTGGGCACGCAGGCCCGCCAGGACCTCTTTGACCTGGTGAGCTCCCCCAGGCCTGCTGGCCAGGTGCTGTGGGGGCGTGTGGGAGGACCGTGTCCCCAAGCCTGCAGCAGGAGCACCCACAGGGTCCCTGGCCTGGGTTCCAGGTGCTCAGGGTGGGGGTGGGAGCCAGTGCCTGGGAGGGGCAGAAAGCCACGTCTTGGGTGAGCCCCCCCACCGGGCTGGTTTCCTGGGCCCGGCTATCAGCCTGGTGGGTATCCCCTTGCGTGAAACGACGCGCTTACGCAAGGCCCCACAACCTCCCTGGGCCCCACCCTCCCCTGAGCCCCTGCCTGCCCCCAGGCCGTGCCCATGCCCGAAGTGCTGTACGAAGAAGTGCTGGAGGTGGACGAGCGCGTGGTGCTGCACCGGGGGGAGCCTGGCACGGGGTCGCCTCTCAAAGGTGCGGGTGCTGGGGGTGCTAGGGTGGGGCTGTGGCCGGCCAGCGCCGACCGGGCTGTGACGGGCATGACGGGCTTCCCACAGGCTGCACCGGGGCCCTGCTGGAGGTGCAGCAGCCGCTGGACCTGGGCAGCCTGCGCGGGAAGCTGGAGGGGCTCCTGGCACGCGGCATCCGCAGCCTGGCAGTGGTGCTCATGCACTCGTACGCCTGGGCGCGGCACGAGCAGCAGGTGGGCGTGCTGGCCCACGAGCTGGGCTTCACCCACGTGTCGCTGTCTTCCGAGGCCATGCCCATGGTGCGCATCGTGCCACGGGGGCACACGGCCTGCGCCGATGCCTACCTCACGCCTGCCATCCAGCGCTACGTGCAGGGTTTCTGCCGCGGCTTCCAAGGCCAGCTCAAGGTGAGGCCCGCTGGCCCTCCCTGCCCCGCGCTGCCTGCCCGGCCCCGCACTGCCCGCCCACTCCCGCCTCCCCACCCACAGGACGTGCAGGTGCTGTTCATGCGCTCGGACGGCGGCCTGGCGCCCATGGACGCCTTCAGCGGCTCCCGCGCCGTGCTCTCTGGCCCCGCGGGGGGCGTGGTTGGCTACTCGGCCACCACCCATCAGGCCGAGGGCTGCCAGCCTGTTATCGGCTTCGACATGGGAGGTAGGAGGGCCGCAGGTGGGGGCCGGGCGAGGTCGGGCGTCGGGGCTGCAGGGTGACCCCCGCTTTCCCCAGGCACGTCCACGGACGTGAGCCGCTACGCTGGGGAATTCGAGCACGTCTTCGAGGCCAGCACGGCCGGCATCACCCTCCAGGCCCCCCAGCTAGACATCAACACCGTGGCAGCTGGAGGGGGTTCCCGTCTCTTCTTCAGGTCAGCCTCCTACCTGGGCCGCAGCCCCCACTCGTCCCCCACCCTGCACCCACTCCTGCCTCCCTCTCCCCAGGTCGGGCCTCTTCGTGGTGGGGCCTGAGTCTGCAGGAGCCCACCCGGGTCCCGCCTGCTACCGCAAAGGTAAGAGTCCCTGCTGGCCTCGCCTCCCACCTGCCCCAGGCCTGCGGCCCCCGCAGCTGCCCTCTTCCCATCCCACCCTCATCTTGTCCTGCCCATCTCCCAGGGGGCCCCGTGACAGTGACAGATGCTAACCTGGTCCTGGGCCGCCTGCTGCCTGCCTCCTTCCCCTGCATTTTTGGCCCGGGGGAGGACCAGCCGCTGTCCCCCGAGGCATCCCGCAAGGCCCTGGAGGCCGTGGCCACTGAGGTCAACAGCTTCCTGGCCAGCGGACCCTGTGCTGCCCCCCCGCTGAGCCTGGAGGAGGTGGCCATGGGCTTCGTGCGGGTGGCCAATGAGGCCATGTGTCGGCCCATCCGGGCACTCACCCAGGTAGGCTGCCGCCCCTCCCACGCCTCCCCACTCCCCCTCCCCAGGCATGCCCTCCCCTCCTTTCTCTTCCCTCTGCCTCCCCTGTCTACTTGCTGGCCCTGCCGCCCCTCCTCCCATAGCCCCCAGGCAGCTCCGCCGCCCTTGCCCACCTGGCCTGGTGACCATGGCAGCCCAGCAGCCTGGCTAGGGTGAGGGGCTGCAGGGCCAGACTGGGTGGGGTTGAAGCCTCTGCCCCTGCTGGCTCCCCAGGCACGAGGCCACGACCCCTCGGCCCACGTGCTGGCCTGCTTCGGGGGTGCCGGTGGGCAGCACGCCTGCGCCATCGCCCGGGCCCTGGGAATGGACACCGTGCACATCCACAGGTGTGTCCGTGGTGACGTGCCCGGCCGCGGCCCTGGGGGTGGCTAGCCTTGCTTTCCTCCTGGTCCTGACTGCGCGTGCCCCCCAGGCACAGTGGGCTGCTCTCGGCGCTGGGGCTGGCCCTGGCGGACGTGGTGCACGAAGCTCAGGAGCCCTGCTCCTTGCTCTACGCGCCAGAGACCTTCCTGCAGCTGGACCAGAGACTGAGCCGCCTGGAGGAGCAGTGCGTGGACGCTCTGCGGGCCCAGGGCTTCCCCAGGTGGGCAGGCAGATGGGGACGGGCTCCTGGGGGCCAGGGGCACCTGCCGGAGGGTGTGGGCGGGGCGTCCTGGGGCCCCTGTGAGACCCACCTGCCCGCAGGTCCCAGATCAGCACCGAGAGCTTCCTGCACCTGCGTTACCAGGGCACCGACTGTGCCCTCATGGTGTCTGCCCACCAGCACCCGGCCTCGGCCCGCTCGCCCCGCGCCGGTGACTTTGGGGCCGCCTTCGTGGAGAGGTGTGTGGGCCCCGGGCCCGGGAGGCCTGTGGGGGGCTGCTGGCTGTGGCACAGCGCGCTGACCGCGCCCCGGGGCCGCGCAGGTACATGAGGGAGTTCGGCTTCGTCATCCCCGAGCGGCCAGTGGTGGTGGACGACGTGCGTGTGAGGGGCACCGGCCGCAGTGGTCTTCGCCTCGAGGACACCCCTAAAGTCCAGACTGGGCCTCCCCGTGTGGACAAGGTTGGTGCCTCCACCCTTGGGACATCCTGGGGAGGGTGCTGGAGCGAGGGGCTCGCTTACCCTGCACTCCTTGCAGATGACGCAGTGCTACTTTGAGGGGGGCTACCAGGAGACCCCCGTGTACCTGTTGGGAGAGTTGGGCCATGGGCACAAGCTCCAGGGGCCCTGCCTCATCATCGACAGCAACAGGTGGGTAGGGGCCTGGCCACGGGGGCCATGGTGGGGGTCTTGGTCTGGCCTGGCCCTTGCAGCCCCTCTCTCCCCCGCCCCCAGCACCATCCTGGTAGAGCCAGGCTGCCAGGCGGAGGTGACTGACACCGGGGACATCCGCATCTCCGTGGGGGCCGAGGCCACCAGCGTGGTGAGCGCCCAGCTGGACCCCATTCAGCTCTCCATCTTCTCACACCGTTTCATGAGCATTGCGGGTGAGTGGCCGCTGCTGTCACCCAGGCTGCCCTTCCTCACGGGGTGGGCGCAGGGGGTGATCACCGATTGCGTGGCTGCTAACCCGGTGGGCCGTGTGGCACTGGGGAAGCCACAGCCCCGCTGCCGGGGCAGGCTTTGGGCAGGAGAGCGCTGGCGGTTTCTGACCAGCAGCCGTGTCGTTTGGGGGTTGCCGTTCCTCATTCCTCTCTACGGAAACAGGTTTGGCACGACAACCATCTGTTTGGGATTGGGCCCGGGGCAAAGTGGGGGTCTGAGGGGTGCTGGGCAGGGCGGAGCAGCCGGGGAGTGCACCAGGGCCACAGCGACGCCCAGGGTCTGATCCTGGGATACCACTAGGTCGGGAGGGCAGGCTCTGGGGCACGGGCTCACCTGAGGCTGCCCTCCCGTTCTGGGCTCGCCGTGGGGGCATGGCCACCGGCACCTGTCCCTCTGTGCCCCCAGAGCAGATGGGCCGCATCCTGCAGCGCACGGCCATCTCCACCAACATCAAGGAGCGGCTGGACTTCTCCTGTGCCCTCTTCGGGCCCGACGGTGGGCTGGTCTCCAACGCCCCCCACATCCCCGTGCACCTGGGTGCCATGCAGGAGACCGTGCAGTTCCAGGTCAGGCGGCCCCCGCGCCTCCCCTCAGCCTGCCTTCTCCCTCTGCCCTGTGATCCCCCACTCTCTGCCCCTCTCCCCTCCCTGTCCTCCCCCCACTCCCTGCCCCTGCCCTTGGCCTGCCCCTCCCCGTGCCCACCTGTCTCCTGGTTGCAGATCCAGCACCTGGGGGCTGACCTCCACCCCGGCGATGTGCTCCTGAGCAACCACCCCCAAGCGGGGGGCAGCCATCTGCCAGACCTGACTGTCATCACACCGGTGCGGGGTGCTGCCTGGCTACCTTTGGGGGGTGGGGCTGGCCAGCACCGCTGACCTCCCACTGCACCCTTAGGTGTTCTGGCCGGGCCAGATGCGGCCCGTGTTCTACGTGGCCAGCCGTGGGCATCACGCGGACATCGGGGGCACCACCCCGGGCTCCATGCCCCCCCACTCCACTACGCTGCAGCAGGAGGGTGCTGTCTTCCTGTCCTTCAAGCTCGTCCAGGGGGGCGTCTTCCAGGAGGAGGGTGAGCGGGAGGGGGCCCTGCCAGCTGGTGTCAGCGGG
>JAQZBX010053352.1:0-18929 GCA_029593785.1 Cabassous unicinctus | reverse complement strand
CTCTTAATCAGATTTGCTAAGTATATATTTGCATGTGCTGGAACTGGTTCTTATTCCATCAAGCCACTACCAAATTCTTCTTCTTATTCATTTTCTTCTCTTTCACAATCTCTCCTTGGTTCATTCACCTTTCACCCCCTCTCCTTTTTCCCCTCTTTGTTATTTTTTCCTCCTTTCTATAAGGGAATATGGGACTTAATTTGGGCCAACAAGTTCCAAATGATCTTCTTCTCACTTAAAAAAAATACATTTATAGCAAGTCTTTAGGGTTAAATATATAGTAGCCTATAATTAATGTTAAAATTTTCTTTGTAGTTTCTAGAACTTTTCCTTCAAAATTAATGGATTATGAGGTTTTTTTTCCTTTGTTCCAATTTAATCAAAATAAGTAGAATACTTAGTTTAATTATCCTCCTAATAGAAATATAAATTATGATTTTTCCATTATTTTTTTGGCTTGTCTCTTCTTGCTGATTATTTTCATTTGTTTCAAAGTGATGGTTTCTTATCTTGTATTTCAAGGGCTCTATTTAAAATTACTAAAATTTTCTGTTGGAATTTAACCCTTAAAAGATTTTAGCTAAGACTTAGTAGGATTGAATTTGTTAGCACTGCCACCAGTAATATTTTTGCTCTTATTATCCTCAGATGTCTTGTTTTGTTTCAAATATTAAATTATTAACTTAGAAAAAATAATAAATTTTAGGGAGAAGCCATTGGCAAAATCCCACCTTTAAAACATACGTTAAGTCTTCTTCTGAAAAACTCAAATTAACTAGCAAATAGAGAAATTTGGATATATTAAGTGAGAAGTATTCAAAATATGCTGCCCATTTCGCAATCTTTGCTTTTAAAATTTGCATGATAAAAAAAAGATGTGGTTTCTTATTCATAAATTCTCATACTGATGTGGATTTTGAGTCACAAGGTTTAATGTTGTTTAATGTTTCAATAATGGAATATAATATTGAACTTCTAAAATTGTTGACATGCACATTTTAGTAAGGGAAAATTTTAACACCTTTATTTTTTTCTTTCTGATAACTAAGATCATTTGATACGATAATTAAATTATCAAAATAGACTTTACACTGTCAAATATATATAGAGGTTGAGACAACATAACAGTTTTATTTCAAGATTTAGGAGTCTCAGAAAAGACCATTCTCATATACAATAATACTTCCTGTGAGAAACTTCTTTTATTTTGTGGTAAAATAATTTTGTAAAAGTGTTTTGGGAATTTTAACAGTACATTTGCTTTATATATATAGGCATATTTACTGTCAACATCATTTTAAAATTCCTTCTCATCTCTTTCCATAATACATTTCTACCATGTATTTTTTAATAAATGTTAAAATAACCTAAAGGACATTCAAAAAATAAGGCCAATGGGATAGCCAACAGCATATTTTCTGGAATCACAGTAAATTTCTCTGCTTTTCTATTGATCAAATTTAGCTAGCTCTGTATGTTTTTTACTTTAAAGACGGTAGTTATTTCCTCATATCGTCCTCTTACTGTGCTGGTATTTTCATTGTGAGAACCTCCTGGATCCTCACATTGGTTCCCAGAGCTTTTCCACTCTGGCCTCTTTGGGAAGGCCTTATATTTTCTTGCTAACCCACCTTGCCTCACCAACAAAAATGAAAATAATATCTAAATGGTATTATCCATGTTATTGTAAAAAGTGTTAGTGATAACTTCACCTTGTTTGGTACAAAAGGAGTAAAATGAAAAGATGTTGAATGAACTTAAGTGAATGGGAGAGAAAGCAAATACATATTAATGAGGGTGAACAGGGAGATGGGAAGGTTCAGAGAAATCTGAAGATTTCCTGAAAAAGAAAGGAATGAGAAAATAAGCATCCTAGTTCTTCCTGATGTTTAGAAATCTAGTCTGTAATTCTCAGAATTTTATTTTAGTCACCATCAAAATTATACCCTCACTTGAGAAGGGCTGAGACCAATGTCAGACATGCTTTGGGGAGGTAAACAATAAACACTGAGCGAGAGGTGGACGTAGATGGAGAGCTGTTCAAAATTGTGCCAAATGATTAGGTACTTGCTGTACTGACAAAATAATAACATTTATAAAGTCTAGCACAGGTAATACAGTAGTAGAACACTTCAGAACCATGCTGGCCACGTTGTAATGGCAAAAATGGAGGGTATATTCTAATTGAATCAAGCACCCAAATGAATTATTTACTCATCTTGTTCCTGCATCTTCATAACTCTTTTAAAGACCAAACAATGTTGCCTTAGCAACTGAAGAAAATATATATTGGACACATCTGTTGTTTATCCTGAATCATTTGAAAATACAATTTGGATTTATTGGCATGCAAAGTAATCCTTAGTTTAATGAATATACACAGTTTTCACAGCTATGCTATAAAAAGATGTATTTAAATTAGTTTTCAAGATGGTAGATTGTTAGGTGTAGAAAATAAATATCCACTGTTAATGGAGTATATTAGCATAATAACTGCCTGATTAAAATTAAGATGTTTATATAATGAAATCTGACCCACAAAAGCAGCAAAATCACACTAACCACATTCAGCCAACAATTTCAATAAAACATTTAAAGGAATGCATTAAGACACACACTTAGATGCTTTAATTATTTGACAAGTTTCTTGTCATGTACTTCTATGACCCAACTAATACATTACAATATTTCTGTTCCTCTTTAGAATGTCATTAGTAGACCTAATGACATAAAGCCACATTAAAATTAAAGATGCACCTCATTTTAAGTGAATCTGCTTATAAGAAAGCATGGTATTTTATTCTCCACTTTACAGAGAGGAAAGAGAGACCCAGAGAGGGCATATAACTTTCCCAAGTTTGCACAGTTATCAAATGGCAGGGCTTGAGCTTTAACTCTGGGCACTGTGGCCCCAGATCTCTTTCTTTGTAGAATGCTGTCTTCTTTTCTTATATCTATCCTCTGTCTGTTACGACAAGCTTTGTGTTTTTAAATCAGTTTATCTAGTTCATTTACATTAGATGTAATTGCAGATATATTTCATTTTATGTGTATTGCATTATTGTTTGTTTTCTACTTGTTTTACTTGTTTGATGTTTTCCTTCCTTACCTTTCTTACTTCTCTTTGTTCCACTGACTTTTTATTCATTCTAAATTTTTTCCTCATTAACTTTGAAAGTTACACACACTTTTACTCTTCTTCTAATTATTACCTTAGAAATTGCAACATTTACCCTATACTGAGAGAAGTTTAATATTTCTGGGGAATTTGCTCATTTCCAGAAAATGGATCTATTTCATTTATTTGTTACTTTTCCTGGTTCTTGAGCACTGTCTAATCTCTTCATATGCCTGATTATTTTTCATTACATGCCAGACACTTATACTTGAAAAATTGCTTACAGAAATAATTCAAGGCCTAAGACGATGTTATCTTCCTGATAAAAAGGCTTGTGTTTGCTTCTGCCTGGCTCCTAGAATTATTAGACCACCCAGGGGTCACCTTAATCCAATTTTAATCAGTGAGGTAATTCAAAGTTGGGGATAATCCCTGTGAAACCTCATATATTCTTATTTTTTAATGTTTCCATTCCTCACCCATACTAGAGAACTTAGAAACAAACCTCTTGGCTGCCTTGGATTCACACTGGTGTCCCTAGCTCCACACATCTGTTCAGCCTTTTAGCCTCCCTGATCTCTCTAGGATAATCAAACTCCACCAAAGGGAAGGTATCTGCAAATGCCTGACTCATATCTCTGAATTTCCATTGTCTCCCAAATCTTGGCCCAATAACTCCTACCGGAACCAAGTAGTTAGCTTTCCTTTTCCTATAAGCATATGTATGTATTTTTTTTTTAATGTTTTTTTCTAGTTATCCTCAATGGGAAGATTTGTCTGAATCATCTAGTCCATGAATCCAGGAAAGCCTCCTTTTGCAATTAATATATGATTACAAATTTTAAAAATAATATTACTTTCAATTTTTCAGAAGCACATATAGTAAGTCAATAGGTATTCCCATATAGTTATAATTCAGATACCTTTCCTTTGAAATTGTATGTTGCTGATAACCTTAAAAAAAGTACTGAATAATTGGCCCGTTTAAAACAGTATTATTTAAAATGGAGTCTGGGTCTGAAATATATGTGAACGCTTAAAATATGATTCCATGAGTAAGTTGGTTGGAGGAAAGAGTTTAAAGAGGTTCTAAATATATATAGATTACAAATCTTATCAGAACCAAGTAGTAATGTGGAGCTTGAAGTGAAAAGAATGGGCAGAATAGGCACTGAAAAGATGTTTGGATTTCATTCTAATACAATGCTAAACATTGATGGGTTTTAAGCAGGGGAGTGTGAAGATTCGACATATACTAAAAAAAAAAAAAAAACCATAAAAAATACTCTGGCTGTTTTGTGGAGGATTCATGGCTTGGGAATGGAGAGGATAACAGTGGAGACCAGTTAGCGAGAATTACAGAAATCCTGGTAAGAAGTAAGAGTAACTTAGATTAGGTTAGTGGCAGTCACTGTGGATAGAGTTGGATATATTTGAAGTATTTTTATGAGATCATTTCATTTTTTCGTGCCTTTCTTTGAAATAGTTTCCTCTCTGTTCTAGGATGGCAAACTCCTTCTCACTCTTCAAGACCTTGTGAACGATATTAGTTACTCCTCATTCCAAATGTTCACAGCATTTAATTTATACTTGTGTCCTGGCACTGTCTAGGTAATTTTATTACTTATGACGCTGTCTACACATATATGTTCTTGCACTATGGAGGAGCTGCCAAAGACACTGTCCCTAGGTTCATAATTGCATATCCATGGTACTTGGCACAATGCCCAGCATGAAATGGGTTCTCAGTAAATGTCTACTAGATGAGAACTTGCTTATATATTTGTGAATATTTTTCTGTTTTGATTGCTGTTCCTTTGAGCCTGAGTCAATGTGGTTGAACTGTTCATGGAGGAATGGTGTATTTTAAACAAGCAATGCATTACAAATTTGCATTTAGAAACATGCTTTTCTTATGTTACATTTTTAGAGGAATGTGAGTAAGTGAGTTAGATATATTAAGTCAAAAGTGAGCATTGAAAGTCTGGTGGTGATGAAGCTAGACAAATACAGTTTGGTTTTAGATTGCAAGTCCCATTTAGAGCCAGACCGCTTTTGTGGTTTAACTGAATGGAAGAATTTTAAACAACCATAGAAAAACATATATTTTCCTCGAAAATCAAGATAAAGATTTCATACCCAGTGTTTATTTTCATGTTAGACTAACTAGTATGACTGTGGGTTTTGGCAGCAAGCTTAATTTAAGATTTCTTTTAGCTCAGATTTTATTTTATATTTTTACAGGATTGTACAAAAAATTTATTTATGAATCCCCAAAAGATGTGATACCCTTTGAATGCATTAGATTCAGCTGACATGTCTTGATTAATTTACCTGTTAAAATTAGGGCTTTGATTTGACCACATCAGTAGGGCGTGACTCAAGGTTGAGCTCCCACCCCCTTAGTGGGCTGATATAAATGGACACTCACTCAAGAAGACCACACAGAAGAAGACACAAGTAGAAAAAAGAACTTTGTCAGTTTTGATCTTGAAGCCCTGAGAGACAAGTCCAATACCAGCTTACAGCTAAGAATGGAAGAAGCTGGACTGATGGAGCCTTAAGAGGAAGAAGGAAAGACCAGGCAGAGATGACCCACCATCTTGTTTCAACACGTGGCCATTGACTTTGGTGAGAAAGTAGCTTTGAGTTAGACTCTTTAGGGCCTTCTAAATGTAAGCTTTTATTCCAATGAAATACCCTTTATAAAAGCCAACAAATTTCTGGTACTTTACCTCAGCACACCTTTGGCTAACTAATACAGTGTGTGCACTTTTTTTTTTTTTTTCATTTTTGCTTTTATTTACTTCCTTTCTCCTCTTTTCGTCAACTAAATCTTACTATCTGAAATTTTGAAAACTGCATACTGAAATATGCAATGATTTTTTTTCTTATGAAAGATTGTAACTTGTGGTTTTTATCAACACTGATCCAAATGCTATCCAATCAGAATTGTTATAGGTATAAATGTGTTTGAACTATAAATACACTCCTTATTCCTGAAACCCACTTGTTTTGAAAGCTGAACTGCCTTGCATAATGCTTTAGCAAAAATATCATAGTAAGGGAATCTTCACTTGTTGATCTAAATTGTCTATGAGTGCTCCTGCCTATTTATATATTTATTACTTATTTAATATTTTCTGGAGGTCCTTTCAAGATTCCCAGTCACATTTGCCCAATGGGACTGACCAAATGCATTCTTCAAGAAATGCACCCTGTGGTCACCTGTGCCCAAGCTTGCCTTTCTTGGCCTCTGAAATGACTCTCAATAGATGGGTATAGAGCATTTGCTCTTACTGAATCTATTTCTGATTTATTTCCATTTCATGCTCATCTAGATTAGTTTTGGCTTAAGGACTGTCAAACTCACTCCACTAGTGGTTGATATTTGTATTTATCCTTATTCTGTGTTGTATGGATACAGAATTTCAAGAAACCCCAGTGATTGATACCCACTTCCTTTTTACTGGATCATGGGGATGATTCTAGGGTTATCTTACTTGTGCGTTTGAGAAAGCCTTCAGTTGAGGACGTTTCAATTTTTCAGCTTTCGTGCTAACCCTTTGTTATGCTCATGAAGCATTTTCAAGCAAAAATCAGTCATTCTTCTCTTCTGAAAGAGCTCATATTCATTGTAATTAATGTTAGTTTCTTTTATTTTATTTTAAAATATAGTCAATCTAGTTAACATAGTAATCATAACTGTAATCCTTTTCTTGTCCTTAGGTTTTGGGCAGTCTCCTCTGATAATCCTTACTGATGTTGACCTTCCCGAATTCAGAGTACAGTTTCCCACTCAAATTCAGGTTACAGGTTCCCAGAGTCAACTGACAACACTTGTCAGACTGTATCAGGGGACTGGATCAGGATATCCAGGAGATGTTTAGTCTAGAAACAGATGGCTCCATGAAAGGAGACTGCTCAGCCAAGTTCTGGCTATAAATAATTAATTATGTAGGACTGACTGCAAGTAGTATAAGAAAAATTGAGCTAATGCTATATATATTATATGGGCATAAGACACTTTCTCCTTGTCCTGTTTCTAACACTAAATTTAACAGATTGCACTTTGCAAAGTTAAATGAAACTTACTTTGAATGGTGTTTTGCCCAACTGACCTCTCAGAATTCATGGAAAATATCCTATGGGAAATCTTCAAATAGTTTATAATCTAATAATCAACAGAAGAACTTAAAGGTGTTAATCTGTAGAAAGAAATGATATATATTGATTAGTTTTGTCCTCAAAATATCAGGTAAATGGTCAAATATAAAATTTTATTTTCATGGCAATTTAGTTATTTGCATAGGTTCAATAAAAATCTATTTTTCTTTCCACCAGAATTTAATGGGGTAAAACAAAATTTGTGACCAGGACCCTTCCAAAAATGCCACAGTTAAAAGTAAATGTCCTTAAATTGCAAGGAATGAGTATATTGTAAGGAACAGGATTGCTTTCCATTTTTGGAAATGTTACTCAAAGTCCTTCCAAGCAATGGGTCTGCTCTAATATTCATGGAACCTCAGCCTTACAGGTGGTAAAATTGTCACTTCCCTGGCAGGCGAGAAACCCTGGTCAACCTGGGAACTCTAAGAAAAAGAGACACAAATCTACAGTTAGAAGAGCTGCCTGATACAGGCAAATGGGATGGTATATCTGATAATACAGTTTTTAAGAAGGCTCCCGACAGAAGTGAATGCTAAACTTAATATCTTATCACTCAGTCTTGTTAAGTACACAATAAGATATATTAATGATCACCTCTTGTTGCAACTAAATAAATAAAACAAGCCAAGTAGATTAGAACATTACTACATTATATTAAATCATAAAATCATGGAACACAATGACTTGGCCAAATGCAGGCCCAAGTGGCAGGATGTGACCAAAAGGAGAATCTGAACAAGTGAAAGTGACATTTCACCTTTAGTTTACTCTCTGACTTGGAACACTTCTCAGGTCATGGAAAAGATTTATGTTTCTCAATGTCTTGCACTCCAAGAAATAATCCATGAATGAGGGGGCAATTCTCAAAGTTTGACATCCTGTGATAAGACAAGTTTCTGCTACTTCCTTATCAAAGGCAAGAAGTTCTGTCCTTTAACAAAATTGACAAACTTTATTCAATCCAAATTTTGTTCACTGTCATATATTTTCAGCTATAAATACAGCCTTCATTTATTATTCAGTGATTGCTCTAAAAGATAGAATCCCTTGCAAGTACATCAAAACAAAACAAAAACACACCTTCTCACAGTGATCAAAATGGATTATGAGTTGGTTTTCCCACTCTAGGGTAGCACATGTTTTGAAATTGTAGAAACCTGGTTCATTTCAAACCTGAAAAAGTAACTTTTTGTGATGCATACTTTATAAAGCCTACTAATAAATGACCCTCTTTGGGTTTCCATAAATTCTGAAAAAGATGTAACTTTTTTCCAGATGTTTTTGTAGCTTGCATCAGGTCCTTGCCCCCCAACTCCCACCCTGTTCAAATTTAAACTCAGGGAATATACCAACTCAGTGGTCTGTTTTATGTATGAGTTGAGATTTTGGTTTTAAGTTTATTCATGAATTGATCTTGCATTCCTCTTCTTAAAATAGTTCAATTAATTATAATCTGAAGATTTCAAAGACTCAAATTACTTTCCTTTTGATTTCAATTTCAGATTTTATTATGTTTGTGTGTGTGTGTGTGACATAAGGTAGGGGTTATAAACTTAGTGCAATTTTTAGTTCTTTTTTCCAACAAAGAAAACAAGTTGTTGTTTTTTTCTGGTAGGAATGAGAATTTTCTGGTAAGAACAAGTCAGCATTTTTCATGAATTAATTTTACACACCTATAGCTTAAAACTGGTGGAATAATACTCAGAATAAGAAAGTTTTGAATTGTCACAATTTCTATCAAATAATTTGGATTACCTTATATTGAATTTGATTTTTAAAGTTGAAATACTGAATATAAAATGATTTAGATAGTATGAAATTTAGCAGATTAAAAAGGACTGGAATTGAAAATATGCCATAACAAAAGATTTAGTTATTATTTGCTTGATTTCTCTCCCATTATAAAGTATTTTTTCATGATTTCCTGGTGACAATATTGTTCCTTGATAATTTCCTTTCTGGTGGAATGCAATGCTTTAACATGTCCTGGAAAAGAATTTCATTTCAAAAGTTCTTACATACCAAGAAAATTTAAACTCGTGGTCAACTCTGGCACACTGGGAGCAATTTAGTGGTGAATGACTTTAGACTGATCTTGGTCTGCTGGAGGCTGGGATAGGGGCTTAACTTGACCCACTGGGCCTCACTGCCTGGCTCTGTCTCCAAAGAGTGAAAGTAACTGAAACCTGTCTAATTTGCCCAGCTTACTTCTGCATCTTACTTGTTTACTTTTTTTCAGCAGAACACTCTGGGCTCTGGGCTTCTAGGTTCTTGGCTATGTCTCATAAAGAATTTAAGGACATGCCATAAGGTAGGTAACAGAGTATATAGTTTATTAAGAAAAAAGAAAAGAAAACAGTACACAACCTGAGACAGAGATTGCAGGCATGCTGCAAGGTGAGATGCGGGCATGGCGCCCCAGGTTAGACCTTTTAAGACCTTTACTCTTTCCCTTTCCTAATGTTGGGGCGGAGCCCCAGCTGTTTGCTGTTCTGGTTGATTGCCCCACCTCTTAGCTATCAGGGGGCCAATGGGGAGGCCTTTTGTTTGGAGTTATCTGAGGTTTCCCTTTGACTCCAGAAAGAGTTCTAAATGGGACCTGTGGCCAGGGTCTCATGAGATCTTTTGGGCTTTGTTCTTTAGTAGCAGCCTTCCCCTCAGGAGGTGTCTGGGCGGGGTCTCACAGGCATGTTGTCTGCTGACCATCTTCTCTGCCAGATCCCAGCTGCCTTCCCTCTTTTACTATATTAACCTCACTTTGTTCATTTGTTTTGGCTCCTAGAAGCTTACCAGAAGCATATGGGCTTGATTACTTTCCCCCAAAATGAAATCCAGATGATTCTTCAGATTAGTGAAATTCAACAATGGTGATTAACTTCTGATCCCTTTCTTCCCCCAACCTTGCTCGACCCCATTGGAAACTCAATTAACTGCCACTCCATGGTTGGCTGCTGTAGTATTTTTTTCTAGAACAAACATATATTTTTCTCCAAGTAGTTGATTCATGGTTATGAATTCAGTACCTGAATCTGTCAGGTCCACCTTGCAATGAAGTGTTCCTGCACAAAAATGTCAGCATTTATGGTTGACGCCATAAACAACTTAAGTTAGGTCCTGATAATCTCTCATAAATGATGGTATGTCTACCTCTAAGCTGATCCATTCATCTACTCTTCCAGTGTTATATTTTTAAATATAATTCAAAATCCATTCTTCTGGTCTCTGGATCAGCACTTTTAACAGTTGTATCAGTGAGGGTTCCCCAGAAAAACAGATCCTGTAGTATATCTACCTGTCTATAGCTATATCACCTCATCATCTATGTCTATATTATCTACATCTAATCGTTATCATCTATATCTATCTAAAGTAGATATAAAATATATATTAAGAAATTTATTGCAAGGAATTGACTTAGGTGATTGTAGCTGCTGGCCAGACCAGACTGAAATTCAGAGGGCAGTCTGTCAGGAAAGACAGATTGGAAACTCTCTGGCATGGGATGAAGCTGATGTCCACAGGTAGAAATTTCTTTTTCTTCCAGGAAGCTTTAGCTCTGTTCTTACAGTCTTTAAACTGTTTGAATCAACCCACTCTGATTATCTAGTGTAATCTCCCTTACATAAAGTCAACTGATTATGGAGTTTATCAGTCTACTTCATACATTCCTAGATTCATGTTTGGTTAAGTAACTGAGTATGATAGCCTAGCCAAGTTGACACACAAAACTGACCATCACAACAACCTTCTGGCCATATTTGGTGACAGATAAACTGAACCATAATGCAAATCTACTGCTGTGCCCAGACCCCTGAGTGTGTTGGTTTCAACCAATAGAACAAAATTCGAAGCAAAACTTTGACCTTCTCTCAAGACTTATTTATATATCTTTTCAGAAAAACTTATACAGTACTTATTAGGTGCTAAGGATTTTTCTAAGCATTTTATAAATAATTTAATTCACATAACAATGCTTGAAGGTAGAATCTATTATTTTTCCCATTTTGCAGGTGAGAAAATTGAGTCACAGAGAGGTTAAGCAATTTGCTCAAATAGCAGAGCTAAGATTTGAATCCAGAGAATCTGGCTGCAGAGCAGATGCACTTACTACAATGCTGTGCTGTCCTTTGTGGCTCCAAAGGGTTCCAGTTTCTTAAGAAACTGTCTGTAGATTTTGGGGAAAATATTAATTTCCAACCATTCATCTTACAAAGGAGAAAAAAAAATCTTTCAATTATTAAAATCACATAGTAAGGCATAGTTTTGGTTCTCTGGCTTGTAGGTTCAGAGATGCACAGGGTATTCTCCCAAATTTAGCACTTTGACTTTAGTATCATACTCACTACATTTGTTTGGCTCATGGTGGTATTTGATGAACCATCATATCTAGGTTTTCATCAACACTTGTCACTTGGTACCACTGTTCCATGGTCAAATAGTCATGGGGAAACTATTCTAGCCTCAGATCTAAATAAATTAGTTTAGCTTAGTTAAGTTGAAGGCTTAGTTACTGTACCTGAGGTCCAACCTTCTACATAAGTCTCCTCTTCCCTCACATAAAACTTATGTTCTAGGAAATGCATTTTTTTCCCCTGTTCAACGAGGCATTGTATACAGCTAAGAAACTTCAAAAAAGAAAATGCAATTTTTTTTACGTACTATAATAAAAATGCAGATTTCTTACAAAAGAGTACTAGTAGGAGACATGTTTGAGTGGCAAGCACATGCTTTCTCATTACATAGCCTGTACTATCATATGTACACATAGGCAGGCTCTTCTGTCTGCTTAATACAAACTTCTTCCTAGGAGACTCCTTATTTCCTCATGAAAACAGGCTCCTGGTGGTTGGTCTCATGGGGTGTAAGGCATGGAGAATTTGGGCTGAAAAATTTTAAACTTTGAGATGTCTGTTTTCTATGGATTGTGGTCCAGAGACTGTCTGAAAGTTATCAGTCTAGCAACCTGGGAGACCAGAGCAGAGAATGTATTCCATGCAGAGAGTGAAAGGAGAATCCAGAACAACATTTTTATGGGTTAGCTTCAGCCTTGGGAAGCAAATAAGAACAAAACAAGACCAGAGTTTAAATTGAAAAGGAAATAGATGGGGAAAAAACATGGAGCATAGGAAGAGCTAATGGAAGATATTAAATATTTCTGGTTTAAAAACAATGTTTCCATAATGTCTACATTAGTAAAGGATGTTGGAATGAAGAGGGATGATAAGAAAATGTTTGCCATTTATGTGAGTGGATGAACAATAGGCAGATCCCTCTGGGGGTATTTGTGTTGTTACTGTTGTTTATTGTTATAGATTTTTGGGGGAAATATAGAACAGTTAAAGAAGAAAATAATCCACATTCTACTACTTTAAATAACTGTTAACATTCTTTGACTTTTATTCCAGAGCTCTTTCTATGTATTTTATAAAATAGTATTCCTTGAGTGTGAGATGCCACTAATTAGAAAATGCAATGCTAATTTAATAATATATTTCAGAAAACAAATACAAAACAAAAACCACTTTAAATGTACACAACTGAAATGATTAATGAGATGTAGATATGTGGTTGTTGTGATCATAATTTACATATAAATTTGAATCTGTCCTTTTCAGTGAACATTTATAGAATAATAATTTTCATGATAATAGAAACTCATAATGGGCCTATTTTAACAGCTGTGCATAATCCCCCCTTGTGGACCTTCTGTATTCATTTAACCTCTCCTCCATTGTAGGCATGTTGTTGGAGTTCAGTTGTAAACACTCTGCAGTGGATATATTTGTACATGAATAATTTCTGCATTTCAGATTATCCCTCAGTGTGGAATCATGGAAATGGAATAATAAGGTTGAAGAGAAAGGCAGTATTTATGGTTTTTGATGCCCATTGCCAAATAACTTTCCAGAAGACTTTGTAACAACATTTTATGTCAATGTCTAATGGGAGATTATTTTTTCATTTCAATTTGTTTCTCAAATTTAAATAGGGATATAGCTAGCAAGATGTGATGTGGTAAGGATGCTAATTTTTCCTTATGTAATTGGAAAGGGCATATAATCAGAAGAGCTAAACCAAAGACCTAGTTTTGTCACTTCTCTGTGACCTTACACTTCATTTAACATTTTTCCAAGTTTTCCACATGTAATATAAAAAATAATATTTCTACTTCTGCCTGATTTAGAGTACTGCACTAATCAAATATTTGAAAGCATTTGGAAAATGCAAAGTATTGTAATTATTATTAATTCATTTAGAATAAAACAAAGGACAAATTTATAGTAATCCAAACCCTGGAAAGTGGGATTTCGATGTTAGATTTAGATTATCAGAGAAATTTGATCTATTTTGAAGACTGTGTCAGGAGAAAATGAATCTGTCTGCTTGAGAACTTTGGACTGCTTCCATTTTCTTGCACAAGACAGAATTTGTTTTTTTTTTTAATCTCTAATATTGCATCATATGAACAGTTCCTGTATATGGTTGACCAACTTAGAATTTGTACTAGGGAATCCAATCATTTATTGTGGAAAGGAGAAAATGAGGTTATATAATTGCTAGAAGATTTTTATGATTTTGAAAAAGGGAAGAAATATAGCCAATATATGTGAAAGCCAATGAGAAACTATATACATGAGCTTAAAAAAAGATTTAGCATAATATGTGGTAAGAAACTGTGTTTTACATGTAAGTTAGAAATGTTCTTGCCTTCCATTTAAAATGTGTATTATGTTTGTGGTGAAGGACTATCTATTTCAGCAAATTACTGAAAACCAAATGATGCTAAAGAGATAGAAGTTTAGATGGGTGGGTTTCCACGGCCTAGTCCAAATAACAAAATGAATGACGCAGTAGTAACCCTTGATCAATTGAGGTTAGTGAAAATGAACCCTTGTTCTGCAAAAAGTAAACAGACAGTGAGGAGGGACTCTAGGTGGTGTGGAAGTGAGAAGAGTGAGGCTGAAAACAAGTATCTGAGGTGACAAGAGAGAGGCAGCATGTACACAGCAGGAAGAACAGAGGTGTTGGTGAAGGGAGGAGACAGGATCTTAAGTTTTAAAGAAGCAGGAGTAGCCACATAGGAAGAAACAGATTGTTGTAGAGAGGGCATGGAGGGATGTAAATAGAAGAGAAGGCCAAATACAATAGAAATAATTGTAGTAGGGTAGGTAGAACCTAAGCAGAGAGGATGAAACAATGGAAGAGAAGAAGTGTGGAAGATGAATTAGGAACAAAATAAAAGCACATGATTTGAGGCTGTAAATTTAATTATTACACTTTCAGATAAAATAAAAAAGCAGATCGTTTTAATGCAAGAAATCTCAGGCAAGTAATTGGCTGAATATAAAGAAAACCAATCTTCTGTGCAGAGACAAGATCAGGGGTTTTTATATTTATTGCTAGAGAAAGCGCTTTCTAGAAGCTAGCCAGAGTTTTCATTAAAAGTTCTGTGAATGTTCAAAAGATATATACCATCTAGATTGTAAGATGTATGTTCCTAGTGGTGGATTCAGGAGGAGATAAACAGAAATTTAAAGTGACATATTTCAGAAAGGAGAGGAAACAATGAAGGGAACTATCTCTGTGTGTTTAATTATGACCTACCAGGAAAACTTGGTTAAAAGAAAGCCAAAGGAACATGGGGACAGAGTGACCATGCAAACTTAGCAATCGTATTTCTGGCAGGGAACTGTCAATGGGTTTTGGGAATTAGGAAAAACAGCTTAAAAATTGAAGTGAGTGATAGGATACGTAGAAAGAAGGAAAAGAGGGACATTTAATCTAAGGCAAGCTCAAAAGCCTAGATTGAAGCTTTGATATAGTGTTTGTGTCAATTATTAAGGTATTGTTTCTAAGTGCCAAAGCTATCCCTCTGTGCTCAACTTGTATTGCCAGGGCTAGGACTCTGAAGACCCCATTTCTGCTTTGTCAGTGGCTCCCTGTTAGACTCTGCCAGTGAGGGTACCTGAGGGATACTGCAAGGCTGGAGAAAGGAGAAGGGGTTTCTTGTTCCTGTGGGCTGTTGTCTACTTCCTGCTCCTGTGAGCTTCGCGCCAGCAATACTTATTCGCCCTACGGAGGCAGTTCATCCCTGGAACAGCATCTGAATACAGTTTGCTGTTTTCCCCTCATTTGCAGAACTGACCTCATTGCACCGCTTCAGAGACACTAACAACAGCTAGCTGGTGTCCTTTCCTCACAGATCTGAGTCCTAGGTCTGCAGGGTCCCACCTCCAAACTTCTAGGCTGTAATAAGTCCAACCTCTTCTCTTTTTATCCCCACTCCTTGGGGTAGTAGCCGTTTTCTGCACTCACGTCTTCCATGGTTCCTCTGTGAATGTTTTTGAGCCTTTCCTAGTTAACAGCTTTAGACCTTGTTAACAATTCTGAAGCATTTAATGAGTTAATTTTGGTAAAAAAAAAAAAAATACTAAGATGAATTATTAAGTGAACTTTGATCATAATCAGAACATTAAATTTATTAGGGACTGTCAGTCCTACAGCTTATGCTAGATACTGCAGACTTAGCAAGACAGATAGAGAACCTTTCAATGAGTCATTTTATTTTATTCATTTTTTAAAAACTTTAAATGGAAGGAATGAATAAATATATAAGTAAGGGAATTGAAATCCAAATGGATGAGGAGATAAGAGGAACTGAAAATACCTGAAGAATAAGATTCCATATTGGAATGACAAAACTTGTTGATTTTTAAAGGGAGAATTTGGACAGCCACAAATAAGGGAGAGATATCATATTGCACAGCATGTAGGGAGGTTGTAATTATTGACATAGTTTTACTAAAAACTAGCAAGTCACACTACCATCACATTTCTCCCTCCTAATTACAAAATTATGCATAATTTGTAAAAATATGCAATTCAAAAATGAAAAAAATCAGGACAATGTCATAGATATCATATAAATAGACACAAGTTATTTTGAGAAAGTTTCTGCTGATATCTCTGTGAAAAGAATGGGAAGACATGAAATGTTCAGTCAGGTGACTTTCTGCTGGTTGAATTACCATGACTGATGTTACTGCTTAAAGGATCAACAACAAGAAGGAGTGTGGAATCCAGGGTTGTTTCACAGACTCTGTCCTTGGTTTTGTCCCATTCCACAATATTATTTTAAATCAGTGATGCCAATCCCTTCAGTCAAAGACCACCAACAACACACTTATAGTTGAGCATGTCAGGTTTATTACTTGTTGCAGTGAGAGAATGCTCACCATGGGGAAATCTATTATAGAGTTTAGGTTTGGGTTGAGAAAGTCTGAGGTCTAAGAAAGTGGGGCTTTGCTCTGAATTAGATGCTGTCAGGAAGCAGGGCAATTGTGTGATTAGGTTCTTCAATAAACTTTAACTGTAAGAAGGGCAGACTAGAATGAGGATGAAGCCAAAATTGATAAAGAAGCAGCACTCACTCATATTAGCCAGGTGAGGGGATACTTGATATTTCGTGGGTTGCACAGTGACCTTGCTTTGTTTCATTTTATCGTGGTCTCAGAGTGACCTTGTCTGATGTTGGTGTTTTGTGAGATTGTGTTATGTTCAACAGGAGAACAAAATAGCATAACTGTAAGCAGCAGACCAGGATGTCAGGGGATGGTATTCTCTTTCTCAGTGTTTATTTTGATAAGTACTTAGAAAGCAACTTAAATTTGTAGATGATATATCAAGCTGAAAAAATACAGCCGACCACAATTAAAAGTGAGAAGAAAGAAAAGAGACTGTGGACTCTAGAGGTAATGTATGCTAGAGATCATGAAATACAAATTTATTTTTATAGATGAGAAAACTAAGGCCTAGAGCAATTATTTGTCCACCATCACAGGGCAGTGACAAAAATAGAGCATTTCTGCCAGTCACCAGGTTCCCAATTCAATAGTTTTTCTTGTAAATCAAACTACTACTAAATAAAGGATACCTATTTAGAAATATATCATCACCATTTTGAAAGTATATGTAGAAGAAGACAGGGTGAAACTAGAAATATTGATAACGATAAGTGTAAAACACTGTTCTTTGGCTCAAAGGAGGCTTTCTTAGTTTGCAAATGCATATAAATGTAATGTGTCAGACAGTAAAGAGAATAATGGATTCAAAGATACAAGAGAAAAGAAGATCATTGTCTTATTCCCATTTGAGAAGCTGTGAGTGGAAAGGTCCCAGAAGATGGACTGAGTTTAGTGGTGTGTCACCTTAATTCATTATCTTCTCACCATTTTTCTTCCTGAAGTGGTTTCTAAATTCCAGGAGTTGTTCATGAAATTCTACAGCATTGGCGACAGGGCTGGTGGGTGCACCGTTAACCTGTTCCACATGCCATTTGCCCGGATGTAAGTCTTCCAGTCTGGATCTTGGGCATTGTTGCCGACATCTGCAGGGATGCTCACATTCCCAACTACTCTCCAGCCAGAGGACCCCTGCTATCTCCATTGAGAACCTCACTTTCTTACCACAGCAAAACCCTTATAGCAGGGGTTCTTAGGGAGTGAACTTGAATTGAAAAAAAAAATCAACTTATTAACTATTTTCTTTGACTTCAAACTAAAATCTAGCATTTCTTTTACCATGAATATTTGCAATAAATTGCAGTTTATTCATTTCATATCACATTACAGTTGTTACATATCTCGAAAAATCACTTACGTTCATCCATATTTCGAAATTACAGTAGTTGTTAGACCCGACGCTAGTTGAGTGTCATAAAACTATCTGCCACTACATTCTGAGAAGGGGTCCATGATTTTCACCTGACTGGCAAAGGGGTCCATGGAACACAAAAGGTTAAGAACACCTGCATTATAGCAACTGGCTCTTTCTCTTTCCATTTATTCTTGAGATCTTCTTGGGAATATTGAAATATTTGTATCCTGCAGCTCAATCGGGGAGGGTTACAGAGTACAAATAAAAATTAGGAAAGAATACAATGGGGAATTTTCCACAATAATGTTCCATCACGACTCTCCTGATCTGCCTTTGACAATTCATAAAGTTATTCTGAGAAAAAAAAAGAATATAAGGTAATACATATATTCAGATGGCAAAGTATGGCCTGAATAAGTTTAATGAAACCAATTGTTATAAAAAGCTGATAATCCAGCGTACAGTACTTGTCTCTACTGGGAATCATCAGGTCAGGTTTCACTGAGGGTACTAGAAAGAGGCTGTGGTAGACATTATTAGAATGAAAAAGGAATAAAGTATTATAGTTGATCAATTAAGTATATTTTGATAATTACTTTGTGATTGTTACAATAATGACAGTTGTAGTTTTTGAAAAAAGATGCTAAATTTCATGCCACATGATCTTCACAAGGTGACAAAATCTGTCCCTCAAGAGAGTGTTCCTTGAATTCTGCAATGTTTGAAGGTTCACCAAGTTTTCAGATATTTGGTTTATACTTCAGTCTAGAAATTAAAGAAGAGGATTTTTAAAATTAGAAGGATGCATTTAATAATTGACAGAAATATTCTCTGTGTTTAGAAAATTTGGAGGCAAAATTTCTCCTAAGCCAACCGAATATTATAAAACACTAAAAAAATCCATATGCCCTTTAAAAGAAAGGCTTTTGTATGAGGTTAGACTTCAAAGCTTAAAATGGGTTAATTTAGGAAAATATAAATGGAA
>JAQZBX010053351.1:0-18916 GCA_029593785.1 Cabassous unicinctus | reverse complement strand
GGCCTCCCACATGGTAAACGGGGGCTCTATCGATTGAGCCACACCCGCTTCCTGCTGTGAGGTCTTGCTGCATCAGCCTACCCCGCCACGTGGGCCAGCTGGCCTGCCCTCACAAGGAGGCCCCGGGAAGCGAACCTGGGGCCTCCCATATGGTAAACGGGAGCTCTATCGATTGAGCCACACCCACTTCCCTGTTCATTCTTTTTGATTTTTTTTTTTTTTTTTAAATCACAGGGAGGTTTTATTGATTCCCATCTGTATTTAAATGGCATTTTATGCATGAGCAATCTTCACTTATTGTTTCTACCACCTCACATCCCACTCTTTATTCTGTGGCATTCTGACTTCTGCCCCCATCCTTCTGTCCCTCCCCTCCTTCCCTCCCTTCCTGCCTCCCTTCCTATATTTAAGGTAACTTATTGAGGTATAGATTATACAGTATTTTGGTATAGCTATATACTTCCCATTCTGTGCACAAACCTATAAGCAGTTGAACACTTTATGTAGGATTTTAATTTAACGTTGGTAGGAAGCTATTGAAAACTACTCCATCCCCTGCAAAAGAAACCATTTGCAGTCATTGACCATTCCTATCCCCAGCCCTAGGCAACCATTGATCTGCCTTTTATGGATATTTATTATAAATGGAGTCATATAATATGTGATCATCTGTGTTTGACTTCTTTCATTTAGCAAAGTGTTTTTTGACATTCATCCATGTTGTTGCATGTAGTGGGTTGAATGCTGGACCCCAAAAGAGACATGTCCACATTCTAAACCATAAAACCTGTGAATGTAACCTTATTTGGAAAAAGGGTCTTTACAGATGTAATTAAGTATTTCGAGATGAGATCATCCTGGATTATCCAGGTGGGCCCTAAATCCAATGACAAGTGTCCTTATGAGAGAAAGACGAGGAGAAGACACGCAGAGAGGAAAGCCGTGTGAAGATGGAGGTAGAGATTAGAGTGATGTGGCCACAAGCCAAGGAAGCCAAGGAATGGCAACAGCCACCAGAGCTGGAAGAGTCAGGGAGGGTTTCTCCCCTAGAGCTTAGAGAGGGAGTATAGTCCTACTGATACCTTGGTTTCAGACTTCTGGCTTTGAGAACAGTGAGAAAATATATTTCTGTTGTTTTAAACTACTCTTTGTGGTAATTTGTCATGGCAGCCTCAGGAAACTGATACATGACATGTATCAGTACTTTGTTCCTTTTGATTGCCAAATAATTTTCCATTGTATGACTGATTCACATTTTGTTTATCCATTCATCAGTTGATGGACATTTGGGTTGTGCCCAGTTTTTGCCTATTAGGAATGATGCTTGTTTGAACATTCGCATACAAGATTTTGTTTGGTCATATTTTCAGTTCTCTTGGATATAGATACCTAGGAGTGGAATTATTGTCATGTGATAGATCTATTTTACAAAACTGCCAAATTGTTTTTCAAAGTGGTTGTACCATTTTACATCCCCATCAGCAATGTATGAGGGTTTTCTTCAGTGTTTTCTTCTGAGAATTTTATGTTTAGGTCTGTGATTTTGAATTAATTTTTGCATGGTGTGAAGTAAGGGTCCAAATTCATAATTTTGCATGTGGGTATCTAGTTGTCCCAGCATCATTTGTTAAAAAGACTATTCTTTTTCCATTGAATTATTTTGGCACCTTTGTTGAAAATCAGTTGACCATAAGTGTAAGGGTGTAAGTGGTTATTTAATGTAGCATTAATTTCTTACTCTAACTCTAGATTTCATAAAGCCTTTTTACTCTTTCAACCCCTTTAATTGAAAAAAAATTCTGTTTGTTCCAGAACCATACAACTATAGTAAATATAAGTTTAAAATATTAGCATCAAATACATGTCTCCTAATCTCCTACTGTAATTACTCTGTATGTATATGTGAATGTGTGTGCAAAGTGTGTGTTAATGAAATTTTCTGTGAGTTTATATAGAAACTACAACATTTTCCCCACTTCAGTGGAACTTCAATAACTTAATATTTGGGCATTTTTAAAAAGAAGGTCTTTCTTATTAGATTTGTTCTGCCAAAAGAGCCAACAAGTTTCAGACACTTATATCACTGAGGTTACTTGTGTAGTCTTTTGAGAAAAATTAAACCAAGATCTCTTAAGTGATTTCCATGCTAAATTAATGCTTCCCTTGACTTCTGCCAAATGCTGGGATGCATTTATGCAGCAGATGCCAGAAAGTTTAGAATTTGAATCTGGAAAGAATTCAAAATTTTAAGATAGAAAGCATTTGTGCCTGGGGCAATGTAATGACCCCACCTGTGTCTTTTTCTTGTCTTTGGGGTACAATCATTGTGTCCAGAAAGGCCTAGGCATATCCTTCTTCTATTTTTAAACATTTTTATGGAACACTTTTAATTTCACAAGACCAGGTCTTACTCCAAGTTTCAGAATATGTGTTCTTCAGCATAGAATGTTTTGACAGATACCTAATGGCCCAGCACTTTAGCATCCATTTTTTTTAGGGATAGGTTCAAAGATTCAAAGCCATAAAACCATAGTATAATTATTCACCATCAGATGTGACATAAATTTATATTTCATACAACAACACACAGGTTAGCTGGGTCTTTTTTTTCCCCTTATTATTTTGATAACTAGCTCAACCTGTTAATTTACCACTGAAATAAATGGAGCATACTTAGTTGTTGGATTTATTAGCATTGAAATTTTATTTATGGTCTAGAGAGAAAAGCAGAAAGAAACATATTTATTGACTGCCTACTGTGATCCAAGTACTGCCCCAGACACATTTACATGCCTAATCTCATTTAATCTTCATAACCCTTCATTGTTGGTATTATCCAGGTTTTAGAGATGAAGAACTTTAAACAAGCCAGATGATGATAATGATACTTTATACTTTTGGACCTTTCATATTATAATTCTAAACTATTGTTGGACATTGAGAGGTGTTCAGTTATAAAAGAGAGAAACTGACTATCGTAATTTATCTCCACTGTTGCAAAGCTGAGTGTAGAAAGAAAAGCCACATGCAGGATTCCTCAACTTTCTCTGCTTATTAACTATGGGAAGTATAGTGAAAGGAGATAAGAGACAAGTAAGCAATACAGAATACATTCAGTAGGGAAGAAGGTTCTATAATGTTCAGATACAAATGGTACTGTAACAATTGGAGATCCAGATGAACAACAATGAGCCTTGATCCGTAACTCATATATAGAAATGAGAACATTTTCCCCCACTAAAAACAAATTTAAAAAATTATAAAGTCTAAAACTATAAAATTTCTAGAAGAAAACAGGGAAATTTCTTTGTAACATTGAGTTAGGCAACAATTTCTTAGATATGATATCCAAAGTATGAAAAATTGATGAATTGGATTTTATCAAAATTTCAAACTTCTGCTATTCAAAAGATTGTTATAAAATGCAAAGATATGCTACAGACTTTGAGTATATATTTGCCAAACATATCTCTGATAAAGAACTTGTATGCAGAGTATCAACCCAAATGCCCATCAACAGATGAATGGATAAACAAAATGTGGTACATACATACAATGGAATATTACTCAGCTGTAAGAAGGAATACAGTGCTAACACATGGGATAACATGGATGAACCTTGAGGACCTTCTGTTGAGTAAAGCAAGCCAGGCATTGAAGGATGAACAGTACATGACCTCGCTGATATGAATTAAGCAAATTGAGCGGACTCAGCTATTGTCTGGAAGATAGGTTTACGGGAAATAGAAAGGGAGAAGAAGGTTTGAGCTAACACCCATATGGACATAATCTATGGTAAGGTGAGAGTGTGTAGTTGCATATTGAAGGGATATGACAATTTGGATGCCTTTTATATCTTTTTTTTTGCCTCAGTGCTCAAACAGGTACTTCTAAGACAATGTTAAATAGGAGCGGTGATAGTGGACATCCTTGTCTTGTTCCCCATCTTAGAGGGGAAAGCTTTTAGGATTTCACCATTGAAGATGATGTTAGCTGTGGGTTTTTCATTATACCCTTTATCATGTTCAGAAAGTTTCCTTCTATTCCTATCTTTTGCTGTGTTTTTTTAATCAGGAAAGGGTGCTGAATTTTGTCAAATGCTTTTTCTGCATCTATAGATCATGTGATTTTTTTCTTTTGATCTGTTTATGTGGCGTATTACATTGATTGATTTTCTAATGTTGAACCATTCTTGCATACCTGGGATGAAACCCCAAAATTTCAAACTTCCAATTATACACTTGGTCACGGTGTATAATTCGTTTGATGTGTTGTTGAATGCAATTAGTAAGTATTTTGTTGAGGATTTAAGCATCTAGGTTTATTAGAGAGATTGGTCTGTAATTTTCCTTTCTTGTGGCGTCTTTGTTTGGCTTTGGTATTAGGGTAATGTTGGCATCATAAAATGAGTTAGGCAATGTTCGTTCTACTTCTGTTTTTTGGAAGATGTTAAGCAGGATTGGTGTTAGTTCTTTCCAGAATGTTTGGTAGGATTCACCTGTGAAGCCGTCTGGTCCTGGGCTCTTCTTAGTTGGGAGGTTTTTGATGACTGAGTCTATCTCTTTACTTGTAATTGGTCTGTTGAGTTCACCCATTTCTTCTTTCGTCATTGTAGGCTGCTTGTGAGTTTCTAGGAATTTGCCTATTTTCCCTAAATTGTTGGCATATAAATTTTCAAAGTATCCTCTTATGGTACTCTTTATTTCTGTGGGGTCAGTTATGATATCCCCTTCCTCATTTCTTATTTTGTATAATTAATCCAGCTATAAGTTTATTAATTTTATTCATCTTCTCAAAGCTTTTGTTTTCTCAACTGTTTTTCTGTTTTTTATATTATCCATTTGTATTCTTGTTTTTATTATTTCCATCCTTCAGGTTGCTTCAAATTTAATTTTCCCTTTTTTTTTCCTAGTTTCTTTAAGTTGAATTTTAGATTATAGATTTGAGCCCCACCCCCCTTTTTTACCCTAATGTAAGCATTTAATGCTAGATTTTCTCTTTAACCTCTGCTTTTGCTTAATCTCATGAATCTTGATATGTTGTATTTTCATATTTGTTGGATTCAAAATATTTTCTAATATCCCTTAAGATTTTTCCTCTGTCCCATGAACTACTTAGAAGTATTTCTTAATTTCTTAATATTTGGGGGAAAATATATTTCCAGGTATATTTCTGTTATTGATTCCTAATTTAATTTCATTTGTTGACACTGTACACACTTTGTATGAGTTCATCCCTTTTCAATTTGTTTAGGTTTGTTTTATGACCCAGAATATGGTCTGTCTTGATGGGTGTTCAATATGCACCTGGAAGAATGTACATTCAGGTTTTGGGTGAAACATTTTTCAGGACTCAGTTTGTGTGTATGGGAGATCTACTTATTCTGTCAATTACTGAGAAAGGAGTGTGGAAGTGTTAAAGGAAATAAATGTGAATTTGATATTTCTCCTTTTATTTATATTAATTTTTCAATACTTATATTGAAGCTCTATAATTAGGGGCATACACGTTTAGGATTCTTATGTCTTGATTAAATGACTCTTTATCATTAAGAAATTTTCCTTTTTTGTCTTTGGATATATTCCTTGTTCTGAAATTTAGTTTGTCTGACATTGATAAAGTCACACTAGCTTCTTTTCTTTCCTTTTCATATATATATATATATATATATATATATATACACACACACACACATTTTTTTTTTCATTAGAGTTGTGAACTTACAAAAGAATCATGCAAATGTGCAAAATTCCCATAATACCTCTCCACCAACACATTACATTATTGTGGAATGTTTGTTACAGATTATGAGATAACATCATCAGACTATTACCACTAATTACAGTCTATAGCATACATTTGGTATATTTTTTCTATACCTCCCTGTTATTAACACAGTAATTTTTTTGACATTGATGCAAGAATATTGCAATATTGCTGTTCACTATAGTCCGTAGTTGTATTTTTCCCATGCGTCTCCATTGTCTTACCGTAACCTTGTGATAGATAGTGATGTACATTTTTTCTCGTTCATAGAACATTCTTGTATTTGTATTATTAACTACAGTCCTATTCTATCTCTGGGTTTACTATATTATTCAGTCCCTAGATTATTCTCTAGTTTTCTTGCAGTTGACATTTACATCCCTAGACTACCCCTTTCAACTCCAGCTTTCTTTTGATTACGTTTCCTTTTACTCTTAACCTTAGTCTTTATATTTAAAGTTTATGCACATGTGTTTTAGTGGTAGACAGAATCTATCTGGGTCTTGCTTTAAAATAAAAACCCATTCTGAGAATCTCTGCCTTTTAATTAGAGTTTTTAGGCCATTTGCAATTAATGTATGTATAGATGAGGCTAAATTTAAATTTTCCGTGTTGCTATTTATTTTATATTTGTCCCATCTTATCTTTTACTGTTTTGATAGGATTAATTATTTTTGTTTTAATTTTATCTACATTATTATGTATTATTTTTAAAAGACTATTTAAAAATTTTGTGTTAGGGATTGTTCTAGGATTTGTAATATACATCTAAAATATCAAAGTATCTCTTCATATTATATCATCTCAAGTATATTATACAACTATAAACTTCCATTCCGTCCTCCCAATCTTTGTGCTGTTTGGTTGTCATATATTTTAGTTGAACATACATTATGACTATGACTAGTTTTGCTTTTATAGTCATTTGCCTTTTAAAGAGATTTAAACATTTTAAAATTGTCTTTTACGTTTTCCCTCATTTTTGCCATATGCACTCATTTCTTCGTATAGATCCAAATTTCTATTTCATGTCATATTCTGCCTAAAGAATCTTCCTTTAACATTTTTTGTAGTACATGTCTGATAGAAATGAATTGTCTCAGCTTTTGTTTATTCAAAAATATATTTTTCCTTATTTTTGAGTTTTGTTTTTGGCCATAGAATATTGGATTAACATTTTTTTTTTCCCCATGACTTTAAAGATGTGGTTTCCATAGTGTTTTGGTTTGCATAGCTTCTGCCAAGAAATATCTGAACTTCTCATCTTTATTTATGTTTTATGTTTGTTTATCTTTATTTTATGTTTTCCCACACTCTGGGTATTATAGCTTTTGTTCTACCTTTCCTCAGTGGCAATGCTTCTTTTTCTGCACTGTGAGTAAGAGGATATTCTGCCCCTTCCCCAGCCTTTGACTGCTATTGCTTCTTACTTAGGAAAAAAACCCAGGAGCAGATAGTATTTCCACTTATTTCCTAGAGGCATGAGATCTTTGCCTGGGCCCTGGGAATGGGACATCATTTTTTTTTTTTTAACTTGTTTTTTCAGTGTATTTTCTGATATATAATAAGGTATTAACACATGTAAGTAATATCAAATTAATGTTTATACATAGGGAGTGTATATTCAACAGTTTTACTGATCAGTCAGAAGAGTTTGGAGGTCACTGGTTTAGACGGTCAGAACTAATAATCCAGACAGATTTACATTAGAATATGCCACTT
This sequence comes from Cabassous unicinctus, assembly GCA_029593785.1. Classification (NCBI taxonomy): domain Eukaryota; kingdom Metazoa; phylum Chordata; class Mammalia; order Cingulata; family Chlamyphoridae; genus Cabassous; species Cabassous unicinctus. The sequence continues at coordinate 11,428 of JAQZBX010053351.1, read as the reverse complement.
GTTTCATGACAACATGATTCAGATGGTTTACTTTTAGTTATTTCAGTGAATAACTTCATTTCTGAATGGAGAATGGTTTACATTGCACATTTTTAATTTTAAAGTAACTATTAGATTTATATGCTTAGAAGATGAGGCAGTCTTTACGGACTCCTCCCTAATTTAAATTCCTTTCTGAAAATCTCCTGATTCTTTTTAGGACGGTGAGGACATGGGAAGTTGACAATCCAAAGAAGCAAAGAAGTGTATTTAAACCACGGACGATGCAGGGTAAAAAAGTAATTCCCACCACATGCACATATAGTAGAGATGGAAACCTCATAGCAGCTGCCTGCCAGAATGGAAGCATACAGATCTGGGATCGAAATTTGACTGTAAGTCAAGGTCATTTAAATCTTCTTCCCTTAGAAGATAACCACCTTGATAAAGACAAACATCTTATTAAAATATTATGAAGGTCAATTTCCTGAGTTTAGACCTAATTTATACTTCAGTGTTAGTTGATCAAACATTGGGACTTTTGCAGTAAACAGAATTTCAACAAACATTCCAAATCAGTATTTTCCAGTGCATATTACATTTTAAAAAGATAAATAAATTGTATCTTCAGGTTTAAAATTTGAAAAGCACAGTGAAGTTTACTATCTGGGGTCTCAATTTCCTTGGTTTTTAAAGTGAAAGATTAGACAGTAATATGAAACAAGTCTAAGCAGACAACTAGAAAATACCCTTTGAAATGCTTAAGAAAACCATGAAATGGCCAGATGATCCATCAGTTGTTTTGCAATTATTTCTCTAGTAATTTAAACAACATTTTATTCTAACATTCTATGACATTCCATTTGAATAGGTTTTACAGTTGAATAGGTTGAATAGGTTTACAGTTTTAGGTCATTATTAGAATAAATAATTTTTGGAATTGGAAGTGATTATAGAATTCTATAGAATTCTGTAGAGATAATGAATATGAAAGTCGTTGGCAAATTCTGTGAATTACCAAGAAACTTTAAAAAGTCTTTGTTGTATGAATGTTTGATAAATAGAATGATCTGCATTATCATTGTTAAGATGAAAATCTACACTTAACATGTTGCACATGTTGAACTGAGCCAATAATGTTGTAATTGAAATTTGGAAATATTTATTTTAGTAAAAGGTCCTGGTCATTTATTCAATGAACAAATATTTGTTGGGTTCCTACTATGTGTCAGACACTATTTTAGGCACTAGGAATATTGTGAATTACCAGACATTCCTGTCCCCATGGAGTTTACATTCTGATTTTTAAATAAATTATGAAAATAATATTTAGTTCAGCTTTGCCCATCAGTTACATTTTGAAAGAGACTCTAAGAAACTTAGTTGTCTTCTCAGGCATATAAGTTAAAGTCAGTTGTCTTAATATAAGGTAAAAAGAAATGATAGGAAAAGAAAATACATGTTGATAATGTTGGAAATATCTTTGGTATTTTCTGTTTGTCAGATTTTTAAATTTCTATTTTTATCTCCACTATAAACTCCATAAAGCTTCATAACAGCACAGAGATTTAAAAACTCCTCTAAATTGTAAACTGAGTTTTAACCAAGCAATAAATTTTTTAGTAACTGGCTTTCATCGTCTCTGAGTGCTGTTGATTTAAACATAGGAACTCTAAAACATGATGTTGCCTTGAGTAGTTTTAATGGTAGTATGTTTGATATGGCACAGATATTTGTGCCTTTCCCTTAGAAATCATAAGTTTTTATAAAGTTGAATATAGTTATAAAGTTGAATATAGTTTTTAAAGATTGGCTTGGCATATCCCTTAAAATAATGGGTTATCTCCTATTTTCAGTTTTGTAGAAGATAACCATTTGAATGCCAGTTTCCAAAAAGAATCTCTTAAGCCATTCTGCTAATCATAGTTTTAAAATTTTATTTTATTAGAATTTAATAATACACGAATATATGGTTTATTATACCACATCCCATGAGTTATATTTTATTCATATTTTTACATTTGCATGCAAATGTGCATCAAAAGAAGACAAATTGAGAAGAAAAAACTTGCAAGCAAGAAGCATAGCTTGATTTAAAAACAGATTTTTAAAAAAATCTCTTAAGTCATTATTTCAGAATTAATAAATCTCCCACAGGGAAACACTAAAGCTGAATTAAGAAAGCCTAATAGCAATAGTTGTTCAATGCAGTAGCTAAAGAATTACATAGTAGATAATGGCTAATACATAATTTTTGTGATGGTTAAGTGAAGATATCATAATTACCACATTTAATCATAGAATTGATTTTAAACCAACTTGAACTCTAGCAAATTAAATGAGCCTCCTTCTTTTTGAAAGTAAGGTGTCTCTCTATTAATGATAAATTTCTGTGTTTACAAGACTTACCTTTATTTTAGAGCTATGCTGGCTAGAATAGTAACCAATAGCCACATTTGACCATTTCAATTTAAATTAATTAAAGTAAAATACAATTAAAATGTCAGTTCCTTAGTCCCACTAGCCATATTTCAAGTTCTTAGTAGCCATGTGTGTCTACTGGCCACCTTATTGGACAGTGCAGACATAGAACACTTCCATCATTGCAGGAAGTTTTGTTGAACAGTGCTACTCAAGAGGAATGGTTGTTTGCCGAAGGTCCTTTTCAGCATATGATAATGATCTGTTTGAGAAGCAGAGCTTCTACAGGTCATTTCTGTTCCATCTTGCCTCCCACCTCCCATTTAGCAGCATATATGTGTACAACAGCAAGGAAGCTAGTGCCTGGTTGCAGTAAAGTGAGGGAGGGACAATAATAGTGAGAGAGAGCATCAGAGAGGTACGGAAATGACATCACCATGCTCCATGACTCAGGACCTTTGCACATGTTGAACTGAGCCTGCACCACTCTCATCTCCCAGATATTCATATGACTCTCTCTCTCACCAACTTCAGTTCTTTGCTTGAATTTCTCCTTCTCAGCAAGGCCTTCCTGCCCCACCCTATTTAACATTGCAACCTTCTGCCTACAGTGGCCCTCTCTATCCTTCCTATTTTCTTCCATAGTGCTGATCACTATCTGATATACTATGTATTTCACCTATTTATTTGCTGTTTTTCTCTAGTAGAATATTGACTCCATGAAGGAAAGAATTGTTTTTCTTGCTTCCTGTTGTATTCGCAGAGTGAAGAAGAGGGCCTAGTAAATAGCAGATCCTCAATAACTATTTGTTGAATGAATGAATGAATTCTGAATAGGCAAAATAAAATGAAGTTGTCATTTTATTTCTAAGAGGACATTAAAAAATAGTAGCATTTAAAAACATCTTAATTATGTAAAAACATGAGATAGAACAACAAACATTGAGCTAATAGGGTATGTTCATAATAAGAAACACATTTTTGGCATACAATTGATATATATAAATAAATACCCAATCTGTATATATTACTGATTTTGGATTAGCTAACAGGTTGATTTAAAAAAACTATTTTTATGTCTGTCAAGTATAATTTCTGGCTTTTAAAATAATTCAATACGTATACTCTTATGAATACCTAATAATCATATTCTGTTTATATAAAAACCACGAAATTCTTTGCACTTGTTTTGCTCAAAGCAGTTTTGCTGCTCTTTAATATTTATCAAGAATCTGCAATATGTGAGACTCTTTACCAAAAGAACATGCTGTGTTTAGTTGTAAATCACAATTCCTATTTGTAGACTTAATTTTTGGCAGGAAAATAGGGATCCATCATATTCATGGAGTTTTGTCTTCCCGAGAAACAGATGATAGGAAGGAATAATATTTGAAGTTGTTTGATTTGGCAATAGTTCACTATCAGCAACTTGTCCCACTCTTCACCTGACTGCGTCCTACTGCTCCTTTGTGCAACCCCTGCCCAGATTCTGGTACTGTCCATTTTGGGAAAACGACCACATGCCACAACCTTTTACCAGGAAAGCACGAGCCTACTAAATTTTACAGGGACATTTCTCCAGCCCAGTGCTTCATTAGTGCCTGTACTCTCTCAGCCATGCCAGGGAATGGTTGGTACGAATCAGAGAATAGCTTGGTCCAGGACTAGAAATCACATCAGAAGATAAGCTTCAGGGCAAACGAAGCCCTGGGTGAATAAAAGAGTAGGAATGAGGGAGAGACAATACAGGAAGTAGAGGCACTAATAGTAGTTTATGTTTAATACACCGTAAATCTTTAAATGTCTCTACCCCCAGATAACCCATGTTAAAAGGTTGATTTATGTCCATTCACACCTTTTTCCTGTTTCATACAAGGTTTTATCTTTGTATATTTAGAATTTGGTATTTGAGAGCATAACATGTACAACCCCATAAGTGAATAGTTGTAGCTCTAATTCTTTGATTTTTCAAAAAAACAATTTCTTTATTTAAATGAAATCTAATATCGTTTTACAAAAATGAAATTATGGGTAATTTTTTAAATTGTAGTTTTTGTTTTGTTTTATTATTATTAATGTTGTTACTATTCTTATTGTGATGTCTCTACCCGTTATGCTTGTAAATAACCTGGTCTGCATCTTTCTGTACTTTTCTCCATATCTATCTGTCTGTCTGTCTGTCTATCTATCTATCTATCATCTATCTACATCAGGAAATTTCAACTGGTATATTTGAGCAACTGCCACCTCCCTAAGAGTGAGACAAAAAAAATTTAAACCCATAAACAATTTGTAAAACAAAAAAAAGTTGGAGAATAAGCTCTAAGATAATTTCTGACAAGATGTGGTCTTGGGTAGTGCTCAGAACATGGAGGAGCTTGGGAAGACAGAGTACAGGTTGGTTAGTCATAGTCAGGGCCTCTGGGAGGTGTAGAATATGGATAAGCAACAGCATCAATTGGGATTACAGAATAATGATATTGATGTTTTATTAAATAAAGCAAAACCTAACATGAACTATTCTACGTCAAACCAGTCACAATCAAAGACTTTTTTGATGCTACTTCTCAAAACATATTTGAATCTTCTCTTTTTAGAATCACCATCAAGCTAATTTCAGATAATAACAAGTATTACAAAGAAAAATAAAGCCAGAATAAAGAGAATGTTTTCTGGGAGGTGGTACTTTAATCCCAGGGTGCCCTCAAGTTGCTTAAATGAGTAGATATCACTCATTATTGGACATTATCTGCTGTGTCTTACTATATTTCAAACACACATTTCCTAGATTAAAAATATGCTTTTAGTTGTGTTTTCTGTTAAATTTTGATAATGCAGCTTTGATCCTTCTTCCCTTACACCTCAAATAAATTAATTTAAGACAACTTCTCATACTACTTAACTAATTTCTGAAATGATTTTTATGGATAGTACATTTAGCTGCTCTTTGGGTCTTATAAAGCCTTCATGGACACTGAAAATGAAAGCAATATTTACTCTTATGGAATTTCAGGCTTATTTCTAAGTTTATGTACTGAGAGAGACTGTTAACAAGAAGGAAAATTTTTATGAAGGAGGACTCTTCTAATATATGGATTCAATGTGATAAATTTGCCTTTAAGCACTGACTTTGCTGCATCCCAAAAGTTTTGTTATGTTGTATTTTCCTTTTCATTTAGTTCAAAAATTTTTTACTTTCTATTGATACTTCTTTGACCCATGTGTTTTTAGAAGTCTGTTGTTCAATCTCCATATAGTTGGGGATTATCTAGCAGCCTTTCTGTTAATGAGTTCTGGCTTAAACATTGTGGGCTAAGACTATATTTGGTATGCTTTCTGTTCTTTTATATATGTTAAGATGTGCTTTATGACCAAGAGTATGGTCTCTCTTGGTGAATCTTCCATGTGAGCTTGAGAAGAATGTTTGTTTTGCTCTTGTTGGATGAAGTATTTTATAAAGCCAATTAGATCCAGTTGACTGATGGTGCTGTTCAGTTCAGTTATATCGTTAATGATTTTCTACCTGGATCTGCCAATTGCTAATAGAGGAAATTACTGTTGAAGTCTCCAGCTATAATAATGTATTTGTCTGTTTCTTCTTTCAACTCTGTTAGTTTTTTGCCTCATGTATTTTGACACATTCTTTTTAGGCAAATACATACTAAGGATTGCTGTGTCTTCTTGGAGAATCGACCCCTAAAGCATTCTGTAATGGCCCTTGTTATCCATGATAATTTTCCTGGCTCTGAAGTCTGCTTTGTCTGAAATTAATATATCTTCTCCAGCTTTCTTTTGATTTGTGTTAGCATAGTATATCTTTCTCAGCCTCTTTTCATTTTTTATTAGAGAAGTTGTGGGTTTACAGGAAAATCATACATAAAATACAGGATTCCCATGTATCACCTTATTATTAACATTGTGCTTTATTGTGGCACAGTTGTTAAAATTGATGAAAACACATTTTTATAGTGGTACTATTAACTGTTGTTCCATGGTTTAAGTTAGAGTTAACTGTTTCTGTTGTATAGTTCCATGGATTTTTAAAAAAAAAAATTTGTATTCTAGCAACATGTATAGAACCTAAAATTTTCCCTTTTAATGACATTAAAATATATAATTCATTTCTGTTAATGGTGTTCACAGTGTTGTGCTGCCATCACCACCATCCGTTACCAAAACTTTTCCATCATCCCAAATAGGAACTCTATGTGTTTTAAGCTTTAACTCCCTATTACCAAATGCCATTCCATTCCTTGGTAACCTATGTTCTAGATTCTGACTCTGTGAATTTAATCTAATTATTTCATATCAGTGAGATCATACAATATTTTTCCTTTCGTGTCTGGCTTATTTCACTCAACATGATGTCTTCAGGGTTCATCCAAGTTGTTGCATGTATGAGAACTTCATTACAAAATGTGTGTAAACTACATTTTGTTTATCCTTTCATCAGTTGATGGACACTTGGGTTGCTTCCATCTTTTGGCAATTGTGAATAATGCTGCTATGAATATCAGTGTGTAAATATCTGTTTGCATCTCTGCTTTCAAATCTTTTGGGTATATACCTAGAAGTGGGATTGCCAGGTCATATGGTAATTCTATATTTAACTTTCTGATGAACCACCAAACTGTCTTCCACAGCAGTTGCACCATTTTATATTGTCACCAGCAATGAGGTTTTTATATCCTACCCTGGCACCAGAACACCGTACCAAGGGCCAGGTTGAGTACTCCACTGTTGTCAGCTGCAAAACTGGGCGTTCAGTTCACTGGCATTTACAATGATTTACCACATTCTTCCTCCTACCTTTCCTTGGATGTTTCACAGTGTTCTATTGGACTCCAGTGTTTAAAAATAGTTGACTCAGGCAGTTCCTGCTTGTTTCATTGTTTTTCTGGTGGAGGTATGGATTGCTGGTGCTTCCTATTCCCATTTCTCCACATCCTCTCCAACATTTATTTTCTGTGTACGTGTGTGTTTTTTTAATAGTCATTCTAATGGGTGTGAAATGGTATTTCATTGTGATTTTGACTTGTATTTCCCTGATGGCTAATGATGCTGACCATCTTTTCATGTGCTTTTTGGCCATTTGTATATCTTCTTTGGAGATTTATTAAGTCTTTTGCCCATTTCTTCATTGGATTGTTTATCTTTTACTGTTAAGTTGAAGGAATTCTTTTATATATATATCTGATATTAATCCTTTAATAGATATGTGGCTTCCAAATATTTTCTCCCATTGAGTAGGTTGCCTTTTTTTAAAAGCAATTTTATTGAGATTCACATACCATATAATCCTTCTAAAGTGTACATTCATTGACTTTTGATATAATCACAGAATTGTGCATTCATCACCACAGTCAATATTAGAGTATTTTCATCATTCCAAAAAGAAAACTCGCCCTCCCTCCAGCAGTCACCTCTCAATCTCTCTCATCCCCCACATTGTACATATTCACCAATCTAATTCCATCTCTACAAATGTATCCATATTTACAATTTATATAAATGGAGTCAGATAATATGCCATACTTTGTGCCTGGCTTCTGTCACTTAGTATAATTCTCTCTCTTTAACAATTGATGATAAAATATTAATATATTACTATTCACTGCAGTCCAGAGTCTGCTTTAGGTGTACTTTACACAAATTGGGTTGTTTGCTTTTTTGTTTAGTTGAAGGATTTCTTTTTACATACCGGATAGTAATCCTTTACTGGATATGTGGCTTCCAAATATTTTCTACCACTGCATAGTCTTTTTATTTTCATGATAAATCCTTTGAGGAACAAACTTTTTAATTTTGAGGAGGTCTCATTTATCTATTTTTTTCTTTTCTTGCTTGTGCTTTGGGTGTAAAATCTAAGAAATCATTGCCTAACACAAGGTCCTGAAGATGCTTCCTCATGTTTTCTTTTAGGAATTTGATAGTTCTAGTTCTTATTTTTAGGTCTTTGATCCATTTTGAGTTGATTTTTGTATATGGTGTGAGCTAGGGGTCCCCCCCCCGCTTTTTTTTTAATGGAGATCTAGTTTTCCCAGCACCATTTGTGGAAGAGACTATTCTTTCCCACCTGAGTGGTCTTTGTAACCTTGTCAAAAATCATTTGGCCATATATGTGAGGGTTGACTTCCAAGCTCTCAATTCTATTCCATTGGCCTATATGTCTGTCCTTGTATCAGTACCATGCTGTTTTGATTACTGTGGCTTTGTAATAAGTTTTAAGATCAGGAAGTGTGAGACCTCCAACTTCATTCTTTTTCAAGATGGCTTTAGCTATTCGGGGCCCCTTACCCTTCCATGTAATAGTTCTTTTTTCTTTCTGCTCCTCAACCTGATGCATTTCAAGTGACACGTCTTCAAGTTCAGAGTTTTTCTTCTGCCAGCTCTAATCTGTGCTTAAAACCCTCCTGGGAAATTTTCACTTCAGTTATTATGGTCTTCAACTCCAATTGTTTGGTTCCTTTTTCAAGTTTCTTTCTCATTGCTTAGACTCTCATATTGTTCATTCATTGTTTCTCTTAAATCCTTTAGTTGCTTTAGTGTACTTTCCTTCATCTCCTTGAGCATTTTTAAGATCTTTTTATTTTTAAATATTTTATAAAATATATTTTTTATTTATTTTTAAAAGATGCTTAGATTACATAGAATATTACATAAAAAAATATAAGGGATTCCCATAGGCCCCATTCCCACACCTCCCACTTTTCCCCACATTAACAACTTCTTTCATTAGTGTGGTACATTCATTGCAATTGATGGGCATGTTTTGGAGCATTGCCGCTTAGCATGGACTTTAGATTACATTTTAGTTTACACTTCTCCCACTCAATTCTGTAGGCTATGACAGGATATATAATGGCCTGTATCTGTCACCACAATGCCATCCAGGTCAATTCGAAGTCCTGAAAATGCCTCCATATTATGCCTCTTTTTCCCTCTCCCTGACTTCTGCACCTCCAGTGGCCACTGTCTCCACAGCAATGATGTAATTTCTTCCATTGCTAGAATCACAATAAGTCTATCGTGGAATACCAGTAAGTCTACTCTAGTCCATATTTTATTCCCCAATCCTGAGGATTCTGGAACAGTGATGCCCACTCCACCTCTAATTGAGAGGGAATTTCAATCCCATATAGCTGATGGATGGGTCTCTTTTGCTTGCAGTTGTAGACTCTCTCAGTTCCTTGGTGTGGTGGTTGCCATCCTCACCTCCTTGTTAGTTGTCCTGGGTAAGTCCAATGAACAGGAGAGTATGTGTTGCCGCTCCACTGAGGCTCAGGGCCCAGCTGGCACATGGACAGCCCAAAGATTCAAGTCTCTTGGATGTACAACTACCAACTCCAGCACCAACTATAGGTTCAAATAAAAGGGGCAGAAGAGGCATGTGTAGAGAAGTCACATCTAAGTCCAACTCTGTCACACTCAGGAGCACAATCTCCAAAGTAGGGCCCACTGGCAAGGCACCAAACTCCGGAGCTATCTGCCATGATTGGAGGACCTGGGTGTTGATGGAGCTCTCAGGAGTCCTACTGTTTGGGGTAGTGTATACTTTGGCCATCTATGAGATCCTACTGAGATGTGCATAAGCATTACCTCTCTGGTGACCTCCCAACTCACTTTGAAGTCTCTTAGCCACATGAACTCATTTGTCTTTACCTTTTCCCCCTTTTATTCAAGGTCTTTTTCCAGTTGTATCAGCAGTTGGTGATTGGTAGTAATCCCTTGGTGCCAGGGAGACTTATCCCTGGGAGTCATGTCCCTCACTGAGGGGAATGTAATGCATCTATATGCTGAGTTTGGCTTAGAGAGAGGACACATTTGAGCAACAAGGAGGCTCTGAGGAGGTAACTCTTCGGGACCCTACAACACTAGGCCAAGTTGCAAATTCAAAATTAAGAGGCTCATAAGCATAGTCATCAATATCAAGGGCCCATCAATGGACCATCCTTCTTCACTAGTCATTGCCCCTGTACTTGGGGGATTGTTGCTGTTCTATTAGAGAATATGGCAGAGCTCCCCAGGATGGAGATTCAACAATCCTTCCGCTGTTGTGTGACTCTCTACCCACTGTGGCAATGCCCCACGAACATTTGAACAATTTGTATACCTTATATTTATGCCCACGTGAACTTCCTCCCACGTATCCCCCATCACTGACACCCCACACCATTGATCCTCCCCTGCTAGTTGCAACCCTTCTGTGATTCAAAACTTCTTAAAAAATGAAGCCAAGAATATTGCCGAATTTGATTAATAGGAAAATGAAATAATAATGATAGATTTAAACATAAGAAATAAAATACATAATTTAGAAAAATAAAACTAAAATAAAGTTAAAAATAAGGTATTAAAAAATATTAACAAAAACATTTTTTTGATGTTTTGCCTTTAATCACTGTGATATCTGTTGCTCTGTATGTACAGTGGCATTTTCTTCCATTTCTTCCCCAATGTCTTACTTTTTTTTTCTCTCTCTCTTCAGAGAAGTTTTAGGTCACAGTAAAGTTACATACAGAATATAGGGGACTCCCATATATCCAGCATCCTTCCTCCTTCCTCCTTCCCCCTTCCCTATGAATAACCTTTTTCACGTGTATTGTACATTTGTAACAACTGATGCGCAAATATTGAAGCATAGCTACTAACCATAGTCAATGGTTTACATTATGGTTTACATTTTAGACCATACGCTTTCATAAATTTTTGCTGGAATTTAACATGGCCTGTATCCATCATTGCAAGATCATGCAGAACACTTCTTTTTTTTTTTTTCATAATTTTTTTTTTATTTTTAAAGAAGCTTTAGAGTACATAAATGTTACATTAAAAATATGGGGAATTTTCATATACCCCACCCCTCCTCCCACACTTTCCCACATAAACATCTTTCATTAGTGTTGTACATTTGTTACAATTGATGACCACATATTGAGGCATTGTACTAGCCAAGGAATATAGTTTACATTATTATTATTATTATTATTATTATTATTATTATTTTTGCATTTGTTTACATAAATGT
>JAQZBX010053350.1:0-18915 GCA_029593785.1 Cabassous unicinctus | reverse complement strand
TATATGAAAACCCATAACTAACATCATATTCAATGGTGAAATGCTAAAGCCTTTCCTTCTAAAATCTGGAGCAGGGTCAGAATTACCATTGTCACTGCTCTTATTTAACATTGTGTTTGAAAATACTTGCTGAAGCACTTAGGTAAACAAAAGAAATAAAATGTGCCCAGATTGGGCAGGAAGAAGTAAGAATTTCACTATTTGCAGATGACATGATCCTATACATAGTAATCCCTGAAAAAATTTACAACAAAGTTTCTAGAGTTGATAAACATGCTCAGTAAAGTCAAAGGATATAAGACCAACACATAAAAAATCAGTAGTATTTCTGTACAACAGAAATGAGCAATATGAGGAGGAAATCAGGAATAAAGTTCCATTTCAAAATGCAACTAAAAAATCAAATATCTAGGAATAAGCTTAATTAAATATGTAAAGAACCTATACACAGAAAACTATACAACATTGTAAAAAAAAATCAAATACATAAATAAATGGAAGAATATTCCATGTTCATGGATTGAAAGACTAAACATCATTAAGATGTCTGCTCTACCCAAATAAATTTACAGATAGAGTGCAATCCCTTTAAAAATCACAACAGAATTTTTTATGAATTTGAAAAGCTATTTGTGAAATTTATATGTAAGTGCAAGAGGCCCTGAATAGCCAAAAAATATTGAAAACCAAAACTGAAATTGGGGGAATCATGCTACCTTACTATAAATCATACTACAAAGCTGCAGTGGTCAAAACTGTGTGGTATTGGTACAAGATAAACAAACTGACCAATGCAAGCAATTTGAGAGTTCTTATATATATCTTTACATATACAGTCCACTGATAGTTGACAAGCCCACAATGTCCACTCAACTGGTTAAGAATGGCCTCTTCACAAATGATGCTGGGAGAACTGGATATCCATATCCAAAAGAATGGGAGAGGATCACAATCTCACGCCCTAAACAAAAATTATCTCAGGATGGATCAAAGATCTAACTAAAAGAGCCAACACCAAAAAACCCATAGAACATGATGTAAGGAAACATCTATGAGATCTTGTAATAGAATATTATTTCATACACTTAATACAAAAGCATGAGCAATGAAAGAAAAAATAGATAAGTGGACCTCCTCAAAATTAAAAAAAATAAAATTGCACTTTAAATGGGTTTGTGAAGAAAATGAAAAGGCAGTCTACTCAACGTGATAAATTACTTGGTAACCATTTATCTAACAATGGCTTGATATCCAGCTTATGTAAAGAAATCCTACATCTCAAAAATTAAAAGACAAACAGCACATTTTTAAAAAAATGGGCAAGAGATTTTAATAGACACTTTTCCACAGAGGAAATACAAATGGCAAAAAAGCACATGAAAAGATACTCAACATCAGTAGTTATTAGGAAAATGCAAATCATAACTATAATGAGATATCTTCTTACACTTATTAGACTAGTGGCAATTAAAAAACAGAGAACTTCTAGTGCAGGAGGGAATGTGGAGGAAACCTCATCCACTGCTGCTGGGAATTAGTATGGTGCAGTGATTGTTGAGGTTGCTTTGTCAGTTCCTCAGGAAGCTAACTATAGAACTGCCATATGATCCAGCAATCCCACTGCTGGTCATCTACCCAGAAGTATTCAAAGCAGGGACACAAACAGGAACAAACATATGCACACTCATGTTCATAACGATAGTATTCACAATTGCCAAAAGTTGGAAGCAACCCAAGTGTCCATCAACAGATGAATGGATAAGCAAATTGTTCTATATACATATAATGAAATCTTACACAGCTTTAAGGAAAAATGAATTGTTGACACATGGAATAATATGGATGAATCTTGAAGACTTTATGTTGAGTGAAGCAAGCAAATCTTGATATGAGCACACTCTCCCTGATATGATCTAAGCATATTGGGCAGACTCACAGATCTACAGTCTCAAAGATAGGTTATCATGAGGCACAAAGGGAGTAGAGTGTGGTGAGGTGATGCTCAATATGGGCAGAACCTATGATAAGGTGAAAGGGTTGTGGTTGGGTAGTGGATGGTGGTGACAGTGGTTCAGGGCTGTGAGTAGGGTCGATGGTGCTAGACTGTGAGAGTGAGCGGTGGGGGAGGGGAAGGTTGGGATTTGGTTATGCATTGGACAGGGAGGGAGGCTGGAAGAAGGATGGGTGAACCCAGGGAAATTTTAGGTGCATGGTTAAAAGTACAATGGTGGGAATGTTCTTTTAGCAAATATGGCAAAGGTGGGTTATTTGTGCAGAGCTTTGGTGGTGGGTGGATATGTGGGAAAGGGTGCACTTGGGGCATGCTTCTATGGAATATGAAAGTGTTGATCTTGTCATATGGTGTTATTGTGGTAGGTGGAGACCCACACAGTAAACAAGAAAATATTTAAGTCTCATCCTGGATATCCTGCTATGTTATCAAATATTGGGGCAAGAGTCTCTCAAGAACATAGTGCCTAAAAAAAGAAGAAAGACTAATATGGCAAGCCCTCAATATTAATGCATTTAACTATGAACCTTATTGTTCAAAATTGCAACTTAGTGGTTACCATCGGTTCTGAGGGGAAGGGGAGAGGAGACTGGATGTAGCTTGAGGCATTTTTAGGGCATTGGAATTGTTCTCCATGATCTTGCAATGGCAGATACAAGCCATTAAACATTTTGGTTGAACCTATAAGAGGGTACAATACAGAATGCAAACCATAGTGGAAACCATTGACCATGGTTAGTGGCTATGCTTCAAAAAATTGACCTGTACTTTTTATTCACATGTTATTTTTTATATATTTCTAGATTGATATGCAGCTGCAAATTATAACAGAATTTCTGTGTACACTTTACTCAAGTCGTCTCAATGATAACATCCTTTAAAACTATATGAGACTCTGTGAGCCAGTGCAGTTCAGCAGTTGAGCATTAGGCTTCCCACATACGAGGTCCTGGGTTCTATCCCTGGCCCTGGTACCTCTAAAAACAAACAAACAAACAAACTGTATTATATCATAAGAATCAGTATATTGACATTGATAAAATCTGCAAATCTTGCTGACATTTCATTTTTGCTTGTCTCCTGTCTTGATCTGAATCTTTTGTGGAACCCAGAAAATTATGTTCTTAAGCTAATCCCTCGCTGTGCATGGAAGCCCATTATATATGGATCTTTTGGTTGGATTCAGTTAAAAGACCTTTTGATTAGATGAATTTTGCTTAGATCACTTCAGTTAAGGGCCTCTGAAGTGAGCCTGAATGGGAAAGTAGGGGCCTCAGGAAAGATTGGAATCCATTTTGCCTTGCTGCATAGCTGGACTCCAGGATCACCAGCAGCCAACCTTGGTGAGACAGTCTCTGATGATGTCTTGATTTGGACATTTTCACAGCCTTGGAACTGTAAGATTCTCCCTTAATAAATTCCCATTATAAAAGCCAACCCATTTCTGGTACTTTGCTCCTGGCAGCTTTAGCATACTAAAACATCTCCTGTGAGTGTGTGTGTGTGTGTGTGTGTGTGTGTGCTTACTGTTGTCCAGTTTTTATCATAAGTGAAGATGAGGATACAAACTGTTCCATGACCACAAGGATCCTTTGTTTTCCCCCTTTATATCCACACCCTTATCCTCAATTCCCCAATTCCTGGCAATTACTGATTTCCTTCCAGTTCAATAATTCTATCATTTCGGGAATGTTATGTAAATGGAATCACTTACATCTTGTGATATTCCTAGACTGGAAGATTGGAAGAGAATTGATATAATTCTCTGAATATCAATCCAAATTATTTCATGTAACAATAGCATACTTATATTTCCTGTTGAGTAGTTTTCCAGGTTATTGATGTACCACAGTTTTTGAATAAGAATGAGGAGTGCATATAACTTTCCCTTGTTCCTGATCCTATAAGAATAGCAGTTTTCACCATTAAGTATGAGTTTAGGTGTAAGTTATGTTTGGTTTTATAAATAATTTTTATCAAGCTGAAGAATTTCAATTCTATTCCTAACTCCAGGGTTTTTATAAAAAATCATGAATAGATGTTGGATATTAGCAGAGGCTTTTTGTGTCAACTGATGTGATTTTTTGTGTTTTTTTTCTGTAAACAAGAAGCATTACACTGATCGATTTTCAAACATTGAGCCAGTATTTTATATCTAAATGAATCCCACTTGATCATGGTCTATAATTCATTTTCTACATTATTGAATTTAATTTGCTAATATTTTGTAAAGGATCTTTAGGTCTAAGTAGAAGAGAAATATTGCTGGTAATATTATTTTTCTCACTCTCTCCTTTTTTGTATCTTTCTCAAGTTTTAGTAATACCAAAATGATTTGGGATCTGAAGTGTCCATCATTTTCTTATGTATTTTTCTCTTAACACAGGTTTTAGCTGTATTTCACAAATTTTGATATGGCATATTTTCATTTTAATTCAGATTTATTTATTTTATTTAAACACATTCACAGATGAAGGAAAACTAAGTGAATTTGTCTCTAGCAGAACTATCCTTAAAAAATGACCACAGAAAATTCTAATTAGAAATTAAGTGATAGAATTAAAGACTGGAATCTCACAAAATATAAGAAGAATGAATTATTAATTTTGACAGATGAAGTGTTAGAAGTGTAGTTTTTTATTTCCAACTCTTAATAATTTTGTTTTTTCCATGTTATTGATTACTAGTTTGAATTCTTTACAGTTAAAGAACATATTCTGTATGATATCAATTATTAAAATGTTGTTGAAGTAAAGAAAAAAAAGAAATAAAGAAACAAAACAAAAAAGTGTTATTGAGATTTGTTTTCTGACCCAGGATATGACCTATCTTGGAGAACATTCCAACAGCTTTTGAAAAGAATACATATTGTGGTATTGTCAAGTGGAATACTCTATAAATGAAGGTTAGATCCTGTTGATGGTTGGTGTTTTTCAGTTCTTTATTTTTGCTAGTTTAATATTTACTTTTTCTATCATTTGCTCAGAGGTAGATGTCAAAATTCTCAATTTTAACCATGCATTCTCTAATTCTCCTTTTAGCTTGATAAGTTTTTGTTTCATGTATTTTAAAACCCTGTTGTTTGATGCATACACATGTAGGATCACTGTGTCTTCTTGTTTCATTCAACCTTTCTCCCTGTAATTTTCTTTCCCCTGAGATCTACTTAAATCTGATAATAACAATCAATTTATTAATGGATTTTAGCTTGGTGTATCTTTTCGCATACCTTTACTTTCAATGTAACTATGTTGTGTTTGAAGTGAGTTTCTAATAGTACATACTTTGTATGTGCATTTGTATCCATGCTGCCAATTTCCATTTTGTAATTGGTGTATATTATTGAAATATTTACATTTAAAGTAAACATTGGTATGTTAGAGCCAACACCTGCTTTTTTGTTGTTGTTCTACTTATTTCTTCTGTTTCTTATTTTTTAAATTTTCTGTAGGTTATTTGAATATTTTTAAGAATTCCATCATGTTTTATTCATACTGTTTGAGAGTACATCACAGTGTATAAATTTCTTTCAGCAATTGATGATTTTAAAAATTTTGATTCAGCCATCAAATATGTTTTAAGAACTTAGGAGGAGGATATTCCATTATAATTATGTATGTTTTTACCCAATTTATTATTCTTTTTTTTCTGTGACGTTTCCAGCATAATTCTGCTATCATTTCATTTCTAATTAGAGAGCTTTCTCTTAGTTTTCGTTCATTTGTAAATATGTTTATTTATCCTCATTTCTGAAGGATAGATTTGCCAGATACAGTATTTTTGGTTGACAGATAATTTCTTTCAGTACTTGAAAAATATTGTGTTACTTCCTTCTTATATCTGTTCTTTCAGGAAAGAATTAAAATGCCATTTGAATTGGTGTTCCCCTATTGGTAATGTGTTTTTCTCTCACTGCCTTTGAGAATTTTTGTCTTTCATTTTATACAAACTTAATTATGTTGTAGTTTTGATAAAGGAAGTGCTGCAGCCTTAACCCCTCAGCAGAAACCCACAGCTTTAAGAAGATAAGCACCTCTCATCCCTATGTCCCTTCCTCCCTTTCTCTCTGGAATCCACATGTTTAGAAAGATAAGCACTCCCCACCAGCCCCTTTCAACTGGAATTTACAACTCCAAACAGATAATGACTCTTTTCTTTCCTAATAGCCTTCTGCTTTAGGAAGATAAGCTAACCTTGTACCTTTTGCTTTTGTAACTCCTGCCTGCCCACTTGCTTAGAATTTGCCTGCTTAAAGTCCCTATATAAACTTTTGAAAACCAAGACTCTGGGCTCAGATTTTTTGGAGACTTTACTCTCTTCTGGGCCCACGCATAATAAAAGCTTGTTCCTCCACCTCTCTGAATGCACCCTTGGGTTGTTCATCATCTAAGTTTCATGTGTCACAACATTTGGTTTTCTGACCGGGAAACCCAACTGAGCAGGCCTGTTGTGCCTTCAGCTTGGGGCTGATGGGTGTGGTGGGTGGCAATCTCCAAGCAAATGAGGTAGGCATCACCCGTCCTTTCAACAGGACCTCCTTCAGGGGCAATCCCTGTGGGCCACATCCTCACAGCCTGGCCTGACTCAGTGGGGAAGGCCCTAGGTGTCAAGTCCTCAGTCAGGCCCATCTTCAGAGAGAAGGGGAGACTGATCACCTCCCAAAGTCTTGAATATCGAGATCCCAGGATAGGGCAGACCCTGCGGGTCTGCTTGTGCTATGGAACCTGAGTGTGCCCTAACCTGTTTTCCACAGCTACATTATACAGCATATCAGCCCACTCAAACTCTGCCCAGGTACCTTCATTAAGATGAGCCAAAGTACTCATGAGAGAGGTGGACAGGCAGGCATCTGAGTGGCCTCAGAAGAGGCAACCCCTTACTTCATCTGTCTTGCACCACCAACTCAGGGTTTGAACTGTTAATTCCTTGGGAGGGACTGTGTAATTTCTGAGTGATTGTGTGTGTGAATGAGGGTGACAGAGGCTTGCCTCTGTTATTCCAGTCTGTGACTCCACAGCTTGTGCTATGGAGCCTGCTTAGACCCAACGTTTTCCATGGCTACATCATATGACATAACGGCTTACCTCAAACTCTGCCCGGGTGCCTTAACTAAGATGACCCGAAGGTCTCATGAGAGATGTGGATAGACAGGCATCTGAGTGGCCTTGAAAGAGGCAATCCCTCTCCTTTGTCTGTCTTGCACCACTGACGCAGGGTATGGGCTTATCACAGTCAAAACCTTCCATCTTAAACTGCATGCTGAAGAATTTCAAGAAGGGCTTTTTGGGAGGTTATGGCATCCAGATGAACCTCAGCATCTTCCAAACATTATGTTAAGTAGAGCGGCCCACTTTTAACATTGACTGGCCCTCAGAAGGAACCCTGGATATAGCCAGGGTCAGTGCAGTGTGGCTGGTTGTCACTGGAACTCCTGGCCAGCCTGATCATTTTCCCTACATCGACTCTTGGTCAGAGATAGCCCAGCCTCTGCCCCCTTGGTTTCAATTGTGAGTTGGAAAAAAGGGACATAGCAGGGTCTTGGTTGCACAGGGAATGGGGCCCTGGAAGCCAGTCATTCATCAGGGGTCCACCAAAGAGGACCCACTACCCCACCATCACTGCCATATGCTCCGGCCACTCTAACCTCTCCTCCTAGCCCAGGAGTGCAGGCAGACCACCCAGAAACACCCCGCCATTGACCCGATCTGAAGAAAGCCCTGGAACCCAAATAGCAAGGAGGATCCAGTTGGCAAAACCCACATTACAGATGCCCCTCCATGAAACAGAGGTCCAGCCCAGATCAACAAGGACGGGACCATCTGACCTGGGAGGCCTGTTTTATACTACCAGCCCTTCACAACTACAGATCTCTTAAACTCTAAATACCAAATCCAAGCCTACTCGAAAAAGCCCCAGGCCCTTATTGATTGCATGGAATCCATTTTCCAAACCCATCATCTTACTTGGGATGATTGTCACCAAGTCCTCCTGACTTTGTTTAATATGGAGGAGAGATGATGGATTCTGATGAAAGCCCAAAAGTGGCTGCAGGAACAGGCCCCTACTGGTGTCTTAAACCCAGAAGATTGGCCAAAAGAGGCAGCACCAGAAGCCCAACTGAACTGGGACTTCAGCACTGATCAGGGATGGTCCGCATGCCTGCAATATTGGGAATCACTCTTTTGAGGGGTCCAAGAAGGGGCAAAATGAGCCACAAACATGACAAAGATGACTTCAGTTACTCAAAAACACAACAAATCTCCAGGAGATTTCTATGAGCAATGTTGCGAGGCCTTCAGAATCTACACCCCTTATGATCCAGAAGCTCTGGAAAACCAGAGGATGGTGAATGCTGCCTTTGTTGTGCAGGCAGCAATGGACATTAAAAGTAAGCTCTAAAAATTAGAAGCGTTCATGGGGACGAAAATTTCTCAACTCCTTGAGGGCGTCAACAAAGTATTCATCAATCAAGATGAAGCCACCGAAGGAGAGACCAAGAAGAAAATAAAACATCAAGCCTCCCTACTGGCAGCAGCCTTGGGAAATCCTGACCACACCAGATAAGAATGACCACTTTGAAAAGGAGGGACAAGCACCAGAAGGGTGCCCCTGGCCAGAGACCAATGTGCCTACTGCAAAGAAAGAGGAAACTGAAAAAATGAGTGCCCCCAAAAGAATCAGGCACATAGAGGGAACATCCCCAAAGGAAAATACTGACCCAAGCCCCAAGACCATCTGATTGGGCTGGCAGGGCTCAACCCCAAATAGGTGCAATTGGGATCACTGGAAATTGGCCCCCACAAGCCCATGGTTAAGCTACAAGTCGAGGGCCAGTCCATGACTTTCATGGTGGACAGTGGCGCTGCATATTCTGTGGTCACAACCCCCATCACCCCCTTTAACAGAAAAACTGCTAATATCATAGGAGCGACTGGGGACCAGTCAAGCCAACAGTCTTTTTGCCAGTCAAGAACTTGTCAGCTTGGTGGCCAAGAAGTGACTCATGAATTTTTGTACCTGCCTGAATGTTCTGTTCCCCTACTTGGTAGGGACCTCTTAACCAAACAGGGAGCCCTGATTACCTTCAAACCTGAAGGACCAGCAAGCTTAAGCCTCAGGACCAGCCTCACTCTCTTCATCACCGTACCTCGAAGGGAGGAATGGAGACTCCAGGCAGAAGAAAATTTAAGTCAGAATCTTGAAAAACTGTTGGAACCTTTCCCCCAGGTTTCAGCAGAAAACCCCCCACCAGGAATGACACAGAACCCTGCACCCATCATCATTGACCTGAAGCCTAGAGCAGTCCCAATCTGGCAGAGGCAGTATCCGATCTCCCACGAAGCACAATTGGGCATGGTCAAACAGATAGATCACCTGAGAAAAGTGGGAATCCTGATCAAGTGCCAGTCACCCTGGAATACCCCATTATTGCCAGTAAAGAAGCCAGACAGAACAGAATATTGACCAGTCCAGGATCTAAGAGCCATCAATATTGCCACGCTCACCTTACATCAGGTTGGTCCCATCCCATACATTTTGCTGGGACAGGTGCCACCTGAAGCCACCTGGTTCACTTGCTTGGACCTGAAATATGCCTTCTTCTGCCTGCAGCTGCCCCCCCCAACCCAAACCAGCCTCTGTTTGCTTTTGAATAGGAAAACCGAGAACCCGCCAGAAAACTCAACTAACCTGAATTCGGCTCCTGCAAGGCTTCAAAAACTCCGCTACCCTTTTTGGGGAAGTCTTGGTGGCAGATCTGGCCACCTACCCCTGGGAAGACTGCAGTTGTGCCCTTTTACAATACATGGATGACCTCCTACTTGCCAGTGAGATGGAGGAGGACTGCTGGAAAGAGACCCAGACTCTCTTGCAACTTCTGGCACAGACTGGATACAAAGTGTCTTGGAGAAAACCCCAAATCTATAAACAGCATGTCAATTACCTGGGGTTTAGCATCACACAAGGGCACCGGATGCTCAGACCAGAATGAAAGAAAGTGATCTGCACCATCCCTACCCCCACCACAAAAATAAAACATCATGAGTTCCTTGGGTTTGCAGGTTTCTGTTGTATCCAGATCCCCAGGTTTGTAGCCATGCCCAAAACTCTTTATGAAGTTCTGATGGGTCCAGAAAAACAATCCCTTGCCTGGGAAGAAGCTCAACAGGGGGACTTTCAACACATCAAAAGACAGCTCAGCCGAGCCCTTGCCTTGGGGCTCCCAAATGTAACTCAAAACTTTAACTTGTTCGTGCATGAAAAGAACAAAGTGGCACTGGGAGTCCTCACACAGTCAGACCATGGCAGAGGTCCATCACTTACCTCTCCAAGCATCTGGACCCCGAGGCTACAGGGTGGCCACCCTGCCTGAAAGCCCTGGTGGCAACCATAACCTTCATCAAAGAAACCAAAAAATTAACCCTCGGACAGGCTTTTCATGTTATGGTGCTACATGCAGTCATTGCCCTAATAAACTCACATGGGCACTGGTGGATGTCCAATGCCCGGCTCACACATTACCAAGGTTTACTCTGTGAAAACCCCAGAGTGAAAATTGAAACAGTGTGCAGCCAGTCTAAATCCTGCCACTTTCTTGCCAGATGAGGAATGGATTCCTGAATATGATTGTGTTGAAGTGACTGAGGAAGTTTATGCCAGTCGCCCCAACCTCCAAGACAAACCACTCCCTTGCTCATAGAAAGCTCCTGGAGATTTGTTGTGTTTTTGAGTAACTGAAGTCATCTTTGTCATGTTTGTGGCTCATTTTGCCCCTTCTTGGACCCCTCAAAAGAGTGATTCCCGATATTGCAGCCAATACCCACCCACAAAATCAATGGCAGCTGCAAGTCAGTCAAAGCTGGGTTAAACAACATGTGCTTAATGATTCAGTCCCATTCTTGGCAGGTGTGACCTCAGCCTCTGTAATATTCGACACTTGCAGGGCAATCCAAGATCATGCTCCTTACACCTTGCTAGTTGTCCTGTACCCCCGTACCCCCATACCTGTCCCTGGGAGAGGGTGTATGGGCTGCAACTATGGGAGTTATGACAAATACCTCTGCCAAGACCCCCACAAGAGTGGAGGATTCTGCCACTCTTGGAGCTTGCTTGTAGGTGCCACTGCTCCCTGGATGGGGTCCCACCGATTTCTCCGTATCTCCTACAGAAAATCCTTAGCTGGCAGGGTATAGCATAGATACCTGTGACCTCATAAAACTCACCTTATTACACATAACCACTGGATCAGAAAATACCTTTTTAAAGGCCCAAACAGAACTACAACTATGAATCAGATTATACAACCCAGCAGGGCCGGACCTGGGAGAACTCATACTAGTCCAACTGATCCCGGTAACCCAAACCCCAGAGAAAACCCTGGTGAAAAATATCGGTAAAGCTGCCCAGATGCTTAAAGCCAAAGTTAGAACAGTCCCCCACAATGTCCTTTTGAACCAGGTTCAAAATTTCCACCAACTCCTAAATAAATCCCAGCCCGATATAGCTGCATCCTGCTGGGTATGTACTTCCTCAAATCTAACCATCTTCCCCATACCTGTCCCATGAAACATAACCCTCCTGACCCATGACAGCTCTGTGGTGGGAACCAGGCCCCTCCCAGTCTGCATAACCAACCCCCCAGGAAAACTAGCTAACTGTAAAAACATAACTACCAGCTCTCCTTCAACCATCCTCCCTCTTGGAAAGGCTTACTGCAACACCACCTGCCCACTCAATGAGCCTGACCAATGTGCTGCAAACTCTACCATCTGAGTCTGTGGCACCAATGCCTACCAGTGCCTCCCCAGGATGGCCAGGGCATCTGTTACTTGGCTTGGGCAGTGCCATCATTCTCAGTGTATGGAGAAGAATTGCCTGGAAAGTTATCCTGAGCCAAATAAGCAATACAGGCAATTCACTTCTCTTAGGTCTAAGAGTAGTAGGAAGTGTAGCAGTAGCAGGGACCTCACTCACTGGTCAGTAGGGCTTACAAACCCTAGCATGGGAAACATCAAATGACCTCAAAGAAATATCAGGGGCTCTCAATGGGTTGCAAGATCAGATAGACTCATTGGCAGAAGTAGTTTTACAAAACAGGCAAGGATTAGACTTGCTCACTGAAGGTTCAGGGGGAATCTGCCAGGCCCTGGGGGAAGAATGCTGTTTCTATGCAAATTCCTCAGGGATAGTTAGGGACAAGGTAGCCCTGCTAAAAAAAAATGAGCCAAACACTGTTTAAACCATATATACCAGGCATCTGCCAACGGGAACTACTTCCAGTATCTCCTTTCCTGGATTTTGCCATTCATGCCAGTTACAGCCTCAGTCTTCTTCCTCTTAACTTTTTTTTTTTTTAAGATTTATTTATTTATTTATCTATCCCCCCCTTGCTGGTTGTGCTTGCTGTGTCCATTCACTGCGTGTCTTCTCCGTGTCTGCTTATCTTCCCCTTACTGTGAGGTCCCGCTGCATCAGCCACTCGCGACGCGTGGGCCAGCCTGCCCTCACAAGGAGGCCCCAGGAAGCGAACCCGGGGCCTCATACATGGTAAACGGGGGCTCTATCGGTTGAGCCACACCCGCTTCCTGTTGTGAGGGCTTGCTGCATCAGCCCACTAGGCTGTGCGGGCCGGCCTGCCCTCACAAGGAGGCCCTGGGAAGTGAACCCGGGGCCTCCTATATGAGAAACAGGGGCTCTATCGACTGAGCCATTCCGCTTCCCTCCTCTTAACTTTTGGGCCATGCGCTCTTTGGTATCTAACACAATGCATCACTTCCCACCTAAATGCCTTAAACATCAAGTAATGCCTCATGATAAATATCAGTCCTTGGGGACTATAAAAAAATCCCCGTGTTAGTAGATGATGCCCCATAAAGAATTATAATGGCATCAAAGGGGGGAATGATAAAGGAAGTGCTGCAGCCCTAACCCCCTCAGCAGAAATCCACAGCTTTAAGAAGATAAGCACCCCTCATCCCTTTCTCCCTTCCTCCCTTTCTTCCTGGCATCCACATCTTTAGAAAGATAAGCACTCTCTGCCTGCCACTTTCAACTGGAATTTACAAATCTAAACAGATAATGACTCTTTTCCTCCATAATAGCCCTCTGTTTTAGGAAAATAAGCTAAACTCACACATTTGCTTTTGTAACCCCTATCTGCCCACTTGCTTAGGAATTTGCCCACATAAAGTCACTATATAAACTTAAGAAAGCCAAGACTGGATGCTCAGATTTTTTTGGAGACCCTCCTCTCCTCTGGGCCCGCGCATAATAAAACTTTGTTCCTCCGCCTCTCTGAGTGCACGCTTGGGTTTTTCATCATCTGAGCTTTGTCTGCCACAACAGTTTGGTGTGAATTTCTATGAATTGATCTCATTTGCAGTTATCTTGGTTTCTTGAATGTGTGGATTTATAACTTTACCCAAATTTTAGACGTGGTGGGTCATTAATTTTTCAAATACATTTCAGCTCTTCTTTCTCTTCTTCTGGGACTTTTATTATATAATCCATTGGGAATGGATCTTACCATTGACACCCACTAATCCCTTGAATGGTTTCCACTTTGTCAGAACTTGTAGTTCCCCTTCTTTAATCTAATTTTTTTTTAAGTTTTTAGTTTTATTTAGTTTATTAGAGAACTTGTGGGTATACTGAAAATTCATGCATAAATTACAGGGTTCTTATGCACTCCTTTATTATTGAAACATTGCATTGGTGTGGTACATTTGTTGAAATTGATGAACGTACATATTTATAATTGTACTGTTAACTATAGTCCATGTTTTAATTTAGGATTCACTGCTTGTGTAGTGCAGTTTCATGGATTTTTAAAGAAATTATGTCAATGCTGTTAGTTACATTCACAATGTTGTGCTTTCATCACCACCATCAATTACCAAAATATTTCTGTCATTCCAAATAGGAACTATTTGCATTTTAATGCTTAATTCCCTATTCCTTAGGACCAGCCTGTGCCCTGGTAACACATATTCTAGATTCTGATGCTCTGCATTTGCTCATTTTAATAATTTCATATCAATGTGATCATACAATATTTGTCCTTTTGTATCTGGCTTATTTCATACAACATGACATCTTCAAGGTTCATAACGCTGTTGCACATATCTGAATTTCTTTCCATTTTACAACTGAGCAATATTCCATTTTAGGTATATACCACTTATTGGTTATCCATGCATCGGTTGATGGACACTGGGGTTGCTTTGATTTTTGAAAATTGTGAATAATGCTGCTATGATCATTGGTGTACAAACATCTGATCAAAGTCCTGCTTTCAATTCATTTGGTTATAAACCTAGTACTGGGATTGCCAGGTCATATAGTGATTCTATATTTAAATTTCTGTGCAACCACCAAAGTGACTTGCACAGTGGCTGCAGCATTTTACATTCACTCAAGCAATGAATGAGTGCTACTATTTCTCTGCATGTCCTCCAACACTGATAATATTCTGCTGTTTTGTGAATAACAGCCATTCTAGTGGGTGTGAAATTGTATACCAATGTGATTTTGAGTTGCATTTCCATGATGGGAAATGATTGTAAGCATCTATTCATATGCTATTGGGCCATTTGTATATATTCTTGGGAGAGATGCCTATTCAAGTTTTTATCATTTTTAATTAGGTTACTTTTTTATGTTAAGTTGAAATATTTCTTTACATATTCTGGATACTAAACTTTTTATTAGATTTGTGGTTTCCAAATATTTTCTTTGATTGTATAGGTTGTCATTTTACTTTCATGATAAAGTAATTTGAGAAGCAAAAGTTTTTAATTAAAATGAGGTCCCATTTATCTATTTTTTGTTTTGTTTTGTTCCTTGTGCTTTGTTTGTAAAGTCTAGGAAACAATTGCCTACAACCTGAATATGTTTCCTTACATTTTCTTCTAGAGATTTGATAATTCTAAATTTGATAATTTAGGTCTATGATCCATTTTCAGTTGATTTTTGCATATGGTGTTTGGTAGACCTCTTCCTTCATTCTTCTGCATATGGAGAATCAGTTAGTTTTTCCAGCACCATTTGTTGAAGAGAATATTGTTTCCCAATTGAGTGGCCCTTCCTTTTATTTTGGTCTTCTGTGATTAATTTACAATGATTTGAAGATTTCTTTGAACAAGCCGTTTCCATCCTTGGTTAGATTTATTCCTAGATATTTGATTCTTTTAGTTTCTTTTTTAAATGATTTTTTTCTTGATGTCTCTTTCCAATTATTCATTGCTTGTTTATAAAACACCACTGATTTGGCATATTGATGGTGTATCCCCCACTTTGCTGATTTCATTTATTACTTCTAGATGCTTTGTTTTGAAATTTTTAGGGTTTTTTGTATGTAGGATCATGCCATCTACCAATAAGGCAATTTTACTTCTTTCTTTTCAATTTAAACATCTTTTATTTGTTTTTAAAGACTAATTGCTGTGGAAATAAATTCTAGTATAATTTTGAATAACAGTGATGACAGTGGACATCTTGTCTTGCTCCTGATTTGAGAGGGAAAGCTTTCTGTCTTAAATCATTAAGTAGGATATTAGTTGTGGGTTTTTCATAGATGGCCAAATCATGTTGAGAAAGTTTTCTTCAATTACTAGATTTATAAAAGCTCTGATCAAGAAGGGATGGTGGATTTTGTCAAATTTCTTTCCTGCATCAGTTGAGATAATCATGTGGTTTTTTTTTAATCGCTTATTCTGTTAATGTGGTATTTTTAATTGATATTTTTTTGTAATTGATGCAGACTTCCTTATGGTATAATTCAGTAAATTTTAAAGAAAATATATTTTGCACATTTAGGGCATTGTGCCCTATGAATGCAAATTTGGGCAAGTTGTTAAATTACAAGCTCAAGGCTTATATTATTACTTACCTTTTACTTTGTTTTGTCAGTTGTAGTGAGCCTTATCTTAAAATGTTTAATTTTGATACTATTTTTATTTCTACATTTACTTTTCATGTTTGCTTTATATATTGCTATACTATATAATTAGGTGTGTACAATGTTATACCATTTCATTTTAATAAATATTTCAAAATAAGCTCTCCAAATTCTAAAGGAAATGATGACTATTTGTATATGGCATTGGATTCCAAACTGGATTGAACATTATATTAGCTTTTCCACATTACTAGGTACACAATACTTTTTTTGTGTGTTTTTTCCTGGTCATGTCCCTATTTTTATTATTAGGGAAGTTTCAAGTTTAAAGGAAAACCATGCAGAAGATACAGAGTTTTCATATATCCTCCTGTTATCAAAACTGCATTACTGTGGTACTTTGTTACAATTGATATAAACATATTATTACAATTATAGCATTAACTACAGTGCATCATTTACATTAGAGTTCACTGTATTCTACAGCCTTATGGTGTTTTTTAGAAAAACATATTCTAGTAATATATAAACAACTTATGTTTTCCCTTTTTACAGAAATATATTTCAACAATTACAAAGATATATAATATATAAATGCCCATTCTTATGTGATGGAACATACTCAGTATGACTTTAAGGCAAATGGTACATAAAAAGAAAGTGTGCAGAGAACATCATTGAAGGACACAGTGCCAATTTAAAGGAGTGACAATAGTGGCCCCAATTTACAAAACCAAAAAATGTAATATTTCAGTGATTATTTGTGAAAAATAAACATGTTTTGTTCCCATTTCCAATATGGCAAACTATTTATTATTCATTACAGATTTCTGCTCATACATGAAAGGTTACTATATGGAGTATAAGGCCTAGTATATGAGAAGGATATAAAAACATTCAAAATATATATACATAATTTCATCATTTGATCATCATAGCACATTGATAGGTAGATTGAGAAGTAACATAAGGTGGAAATAGAAAACATTTACCTCAATTTTATCTTCTGGCATGTGAAACTTAAAACATGTCAACAAAGAGTTTTAATCCTAATATTTTTAAATGTATCAGTAATTTATAATGTTTTAAATACAATTTTTTTGCTTTAAGCAACAGTAATGCTTCTTTAAAATTTACTCTTCCACACTATGAAATATAGGTATCTTTGATTTGAATTAGCAACCACACTTTCCTCAGATTCTTATGTGTTATTCAGAACAAAATCTTTAAAGTTATTTTATGATCAGATTTCAGAGGCCATTATATATATGCATATACTTCAGGAACATTTTACCTTATATGCTTTATGAATGATTTTCTGTCTCTTCTAAGGGCACAAAAAGATAAAATAAGTGAATGTACACTTTATATTTTCTAGGACTCTATAAGTTTAAAGGAGAACAAAGAGAAACAGCACTACTTGACATATTATATGTATATAGCAGTGGTAGAACAGTTATCAAAGAATATACAGTTTTTGAAGGAAAAATCTCAAAATAAAATATTTTTGTTAGTATGCTGAATGTCATGACTCTTAAAGTTGGAAACAGACAAAAAGTTGAAATTTGAGTCATTTTCAACCTACCTCATTAAAGTGGAGATGTGTTAAAATAATTATCCTATCATTTTCCTCAATAAAGTTTTCTGCTCATAATTCTCCTTATAGCCTCCTTTATTTGCTTGTTTCTAAGACTATAGATTATAGGATTCAAGAAAGGAGAAACTATAGAACAGAACACAGAGGTTACCGTGTCCTGAATTGTGTCTGAACTGGAGGTTGGCTTCACATACACAGCAGTAACTGAGCTGAGAAAGACGGTCACCATGAGTATGTGAGGGACACAGGTGGAAAAAGCCTTTTTTCACTCACCTCTGGTTGGAAACTTGAGCACAGTAGAAAATATGTGAATATAAGAAATGGTGATGAAGGTAAAGCAGCCACCAGCAACCAACACTTCCGAGATAAGAATTAAAATTTGATTGCTTAAGGTGTCAGAACAAGACAGTTTCAGTAGAGAGGGGACATCATAGAAGAACTGAAGGACCACGTTGGACAGACAGAAGGGCACCCTGGATGTGTTACCAGTGTGGATTCCAGAGTAGGCCAGACCACTGAGTAGAGAGGCCAGTCATCTGGACACAGACCTGAGAGCTCATGACCACATGGTAGTGGAGAGGCTGGCAGATGGCCACATAGCAGTTAAGGGACATGATAGTGAGAAACAGCAGCTCTGTATAAACAAATAAAAACTCAAGGAATATCTGAGCTGCACATCCAACCATGGAGATTGCTTTGCTGTTAAATAGGAAGATGACACATGCTTTGCGGACAGTGACAGAAATGTAACGCATGTCTAAGATGGACAGATTCCTAAGGAAGAAGTACATGGTAGTGTGAAGACTCTGGTTGAGGGTGGTCACTGTGACAATAAGAAAGTTCCCCATCATGGTTGCCAAGTACATCAGTTGGGAGAGCATGGCATGTAAGACTCTGAACTCCCACACATCAAAAAATCTTGTAAGCAGGAATTCAATCACTTTGGTTGAGTTGGGCACTTTCAGGTAATTTGCTATGGGTGTGGAGAACTGAAGGCAAATAATCCCTAAAAATAAACATGGAAAATGAAGAGGAGGAAAGAAATTAGCATATGTAGTTTTATAAACTTATGCTTGTCAGAGTTCCTTCTCTGTATTGGTTGGTAGTAGAACATAACATAATATTTCCTCATCCTTCTTTTGTAACCCTTCCTTGTACCTTATTTCAAGTGAGTGTTAGCAGTAAAATGTCATCTTAAATACCTCATCCCAATGTTAATGTAAATTTCTATCACTTTAATAGCTGGAAAATAAGTACATTGGAAACCAAAGTTTTGCCTGGAAGATTTATTGAATTAATATACCTAATTCCTATACACCAGACTCTTCAAAATATTACCCAAATGTTAACACTTATCATTAGCTCATGACCAAACAGAATTTGTTAAATAATAGAAGGCTACCAACTTAT